>JARHVA010011580.1:0-43886 GCA_037957365.1 Torreya grandis | reverse complement strand
GAATATGTTCATGGTGGGGTGTTAGCAGGATAGTATGCATACAAGGTGCCATCATAACTTAATGACATGTCACCAATCCACAGGTACCATCATATCTTAAAGACATGTCAACCATCTACTTAGTCAACATACATGGGATATTTAGTTAGCATCTATATTCCATTTTGAATAGATTGCATGGATTTGGGTTTTTATAAGGAGGGAATCCTATAATGAGGTTATTTGTTAAATATTCCAAATTTAGTCTATTTTAACCATGTGCCTAAGCTAGGAAAGCAAATTATGTATATATGAAAGATATGCAAATTTGAGGGGGGTTAGACATTGAAGAATTATATTTTAGACCATGTACTAGAGATTTCTTATATAAGTGCAGTGTAATGAGTTGATCCTATATAATAATTATAAATTCTATAATTATGTAATTAAATTCATTCTGTAACATTTATGCAGACTTTTGTATTGTCTATAGGAATATTTCACTCTATATATAATATTTTTTGAATATTTGGCTATCTAAATTATGTAATATTTGATGAATTTATATTGCTAACTGAAAGGAATTCATATGAGAAGTACACCAATCTAAATATCTATGTTTTATATTAATTATACTATAGGTCCTTAGTAATCTATGTTTCTACTAAGTAAGAACCCATTACCTCTCCCATAGTTTTCCTCATAATTATCAAGTTCTGGGTAACCAGGAACCTCTATTAACAATGGTGTAGTGAGCATGGAACTGTTATGGGTTCTAAAGAAAGGATATGTTCTAGTGATTACTAACTTAGAGGGATTTAGAAGAATGGTGGGATCAAAAAATATCTGAGTTTGCACAGAAAGAGGTGAGAAGGATAGGGTGTACCAAAAAGGAACTCATAAAGCATCATCTATATGGTGAGGTACATGAAATATTTTGGTGTGAATTTATGAGCTTGCTTGATGTATGGCTGGTGAGATTAGAACATTTTTGTTTTTAAACTAGATTTCCATCTAAAATTTAATAGATTAATGATCTAATTTAACATTTATAGATACTTGAGGTTACTTGGACCATGTGATCGATCATGGATACAAACCATTATAGATGGATTTAACAGAATTTGCAATTTGTGGTTATATTGTTTTTGACACCATACAAGACTTATTAATGTGGAGGACTAATTGAAAGTTTTTGTAGTAAACATCAATTCGTACCAAGATGTTGGTCATTGAAAAATCATAATGTCCTACCCATTTATGATGGAGTAGTGTTTTTGAACTATGGGATGCGTGTGATCAGGATGTGAGATGGTGTGAAGCTGATCAAGAAATTTGGATAGTAGAAACTAGATGAGGAGACCAGATGAAGGGATCAAAAGAATATTATGGATACAGAGTGAGAACTAAGACAAAAAAAGAGGTGGAATATATCAAATACTTCATAAGCGACTGTGAGTAGAGGTAAAGGTAGAAGTAAAAGTAGAGGCCGATAGCTATAGGAGATCAAAAGGAGGAAGAATGAGTTGATGAAAGGATATGAGAGAAAAGAGTCAATGAGAAGAAGAAGGAACTAAGATTAGTGAGACCAAGAGAAAGTAAAGAAGTAGGTTAGAGGATGAAGATAAGGAAAAATCATAGAAGAATGTAGTTTAATAGATGGTAGTAGATCACAGTCACACAAGGTGACATATTTTGCCTTATAGGAGAGTTTCCTAATTTTCAACCACAAACATAGTACTATCTTGAATTTCTACATAAGGAGAATTAGATAAATATATTTTCACCCCCTCAACACACATCCCCTATCCCATATTTTATAGAAATACCCCTATTTACATTCAACCATAGAGATTTGAAAGTCAAAGAGAGCAGGAAATCAAGGAATCAAGAATAAGTATCAAATAATTAGTAGATTCCATTTTGAAAGAACCATGCAAGGATTCACAAATCATATAATATTTATTTAGAGAGGTAGAGACTAATTTGATTGACCCCTTGTTGATTGATTAGGTTCCTGATTGGGTGTCATAGATTAAATTTTCACTGAGGAGCATAGAATGTAAACAGACACTATTATGGAGATCAAAATGAGTCAGAGGCATTTTCATCATCTAAATGATCTCCATCCCCTATATGATCTTAGGAATATTTTATATTTTTTCAAGGTTTCCCATTTTTGACAAATACACTAGTACTTGGAGATAGTCCCATTGGGTTTGCAAGACCATCACTATAGACACCACCAGTGATCACTCCTTAAGTGATAGCAACACTTATGACACTAATAAGTTATCAAGTATAAACTCCATAAATTACAATATTATTTCCATCATTAGAGGAGTGTAGATAACACTTCCTTTGCAACTAACCTAGGTAATATGGATTTATAGTTAGGAGCCTTTATCACACTAGCACCCTATGATGGAATTATGGATCTAGAATAATACTTGCTTATGTGTGACATGAAATTTTAGGCTAAAGGTATTGTAGATTAAAATATTAAGAAGTATGAGCTTATTGGTTCCTTGTTTGGAAGATCATTGGATTTCATGTTTTGTATGGAATCAGGAACAAGAAGTTTTGATGATGTGCAAAAATGGTTGATTGCAGAGTTTAAGGTTAAGAAAAGTAAATGATAAACCATACAGTACCTAAAATAAATCTATCAAGGTCCAAGGGAAACTATTCATGATTATGACTATAGATTTTTTGATGTGGTTAACAATGTCAAATTTTGCCTTGGAAGATAAAGATAAGGTTGTTTGGTTCACTAAAAGACTATGACCAAAGATCTGGTTTGAGATAATGCAAATTGAGTTTACTAATAAAGTAGAATCTAGAATAGCCATAATAAGAGTGGAACAAATATAAGATTATGGTACCTTGGTAGAGAGTAAAACATAGTTAAAAAGCACACTCTAAGATATTTTACAGAGATTAGAGACTCCATAGAATACTGTTGAGCGACCTAGAATCAGTGTTTGGTGTATTGAGTGTGGTAAAGAAGGCCATCATAGGAATGAATGCCCAAAAGTATGTATGGAGTTTTATGACATCTATAACATAGTGGGACACTCAATAACTCATTATCACTTATTACAATAGTATGTAATAAATCCATAGAGTATGTACTATAAAATCTACAAATCTACTAATCATGAAGATAAGGATTGTAGGGCTCTACAAAAATTAAAGGAAGACATTACTAATAACGTCTTCATAGTAGTTGCACAATAAGTGTCAATAACATGATAAGCTATTATGAGATTAGAAACCACTCCCACCAGTGTAGCACAGGTTGGGTTGGCATGGGCTCAGAATGCATTGCCATTTCAACCATAAGGATTAGCTAGTGGAGTTCATGTTGCATAATCACTACAATAAACTTATACATCTACCTAGAATCATATGATTCCTTAGGAAAAATAAGCCTGATTGGGATTCCATATAAACCAAACCTAATATGGTGGTTATGATAATCAATAGTACCAGTAGGGGTAGAATTTACCACAGGCCACAACAAACTCTGAGGCATAACAGGCATATGGCTGGGGATATCAAGGGAATAGACATGGATTCAAAGGTGGATACCATGGTGGTACACAATGAGGATATGGAAATGGTCCTATAGGCCCTATTAGATGTTATTTTTGTAGGGAACCCAATCATGTACAATGAAATTACCCTATAAATCCACAATAGTAAGCCTATTGTGCATACTATCAAGTATCTAAACAACATGATACTCATGATTGCCATGTTTTAGAAGCAAAAAATAGATATAAAACTATGTGAAATTTAAATCAATTTGGTTATAAGCCTAACTATAATGTATTTATGTAAGTAGTAATAAGAATGTAATATGCATAGTAATGAGTACCTCCTTTAGAGATGTCAACAGATGTTGGCATAGAACAAGCTAAAGTAGATACCTATTTATAACCAGTAAAGGAGAAGGGACTCATGAAGGAATCCATGAAAATTATATAGAATATTCAATAACAAGGTTTAGCTGTAGTAGTTGAAGCCACACTTGACACAAAGATGTATGGGTAGATTGTGTGAATCATGAAATAAGAGGGGGTTGTCACAAAATTGATAGACTTGATGAAATTGCTTAATACTCTATGAAATGAAGATATATAATAGAATATCACTAATCTCTTACATAGTCTGATTGAATGTGCACAAAATGGAAAAGAAAGGCCTGAGAAGATGGTTTGGTATGTTAAAACAAATAATCCATGGGATGTTGATGCCAGGGTCAATATAGAGATAGTAGGGTATGAGATACCAAATGTTGTGTTTGATTTTCAGAGCATTGTGAATATGATCCCATGATCTTCCTGGGAGGTGATTGGTAAACCATCTTTGAGTTATAACCCCATAACCCTTAGTTTGGTAAAAGTTCTAGGATAGATCCCATAGGATGATTAGAAGATGTGGAGATTAAAGTCATAGAGTTAACTCTACATGGTGATTTTGAAGTAATAGATATGAAGATAGATGAAATGCACTACCCAGAATTACTAGTTTTATTAGGTAAAAAGTGGGCCTATGATGGATAGATGACCATCAACATAGTAATGAACCAGATAGAGTCACACCAAGATGATCGTATAATCATCATCCATATTAATAGAGATGCCAAATCATACATAATTCCCATGGAATGTGATTCTCCTTATGTAGTGAAAGGAAATATTTGGATGCAAATTATGATGCCAAGTGTACTTGACATATACCAATAAACTAGTGTAACTTTCCTTTAGTAGAGCCAATAGCTTCAAATTGTGTATTAAGTGTTCTTTAAAATCTTTGAGTATTTCCATAGAAGAAGAAGATGAAGTGTGACCTTGTCTGTTCACTCATCTATATAATATGATATAGATATGTTATAACAAGTTAGCTCTATGGAGAATAACTACATTGAACCTACTCCCAAAGGTATTATTTTATGGGATTGAGCTTTTTCTATCAATGGTGATTCTGATACTTATATGTTGAATTAGGCTCAAAATGATCATGAGCTTAAACCCCTATGCATGGTTTATGCGAATCTCGATAAATCCACTAGTATTTTGCCACTAAAAACATTATAAAATTTATAATGTAGTTCCAAATGCATATACCTAAGGACAACTAAAGGGCAAGTTCTCTCAATTATGCATTGAAAGGAGTTATAGCTAACTAGTGGGTAGTACATCGTAGTGGTAGTAAAACATGGGCATAAGTGTGAAAATTGCTTATCACATGATTTTAATTGCTTGAGGAAATGAAAAAATAATGTCCCATTTTCCATGAATGAGAATGTCTCCAAAACCATATTGAGTAGTGCGTTGAAGTATAGATGGCCAAAGAAATAAATTCAAAGTATTGGCCATATTGTTTTAATTACACATTAGTAGTTTTTCCTACTACTTGGTACATTCACTAAGAACATCGCAGAGAAACACAACACTAGATTTAGTTGTAGAATGATTTTATTCAAACTTTTATATTTGAAAGTGATAGTATGCTTGTGATTAGTGTGTTACAAAAGAAGAAAACATTTCTATGCCATGGATGAGTGGAAGATCTACACAATAACCATGTTTCACAACTAGAGGAGATAGAGGTGCATGAACTTATTGATGTTGTCACCATAGAAGTCAAACATAGTCAACAAGATGCTCAAGATCTCACTAACATTGTGAATATAGAGAACCTATGCAAAGGAAAAGCAAAGATGGAAATTCAACCTTGTCATCATATTCAAGAAGAGTTTGTTGATGACCCCAATTCGATTAGTGAGGATTATTTAGAACTCATAGAGTTTTTTTTATCCTGAGCCAGACTATAAAATATTACTTGAACCTTTGGATGAAAAATCCAAATAAGACCAATTATGACAGATATAATTTCCATAATAAGAGGGTGAGCGGGCCATTCAACAATCCATTTTGGAGGAAGAATGCCAAGTATCTCAATAAACTCTAAAGGAATAAATTATGAACATTGGGTTTGAAGCAACCCCAAAATTGGCACATGTTGGCAACTATTGAGAACAATAATATATTTCAAAAGTATTGTAACTTCCTTAGAATTATGCAGATGTGTTTCCAACTACTTTTTTGGAAGTCAAAGGGGTGGATTCTTCTTTAGGAGAAATGCATATAGAACTCAAGGAAAGTGCATGACCTATTAAGAAGAGGCCTTACCATCTCAATCCTAACATGAAGATGAAATTTAAAGCTAAATTAGACCATATACAAAATGCATGAATAATATTTCCTATGGAAAAAGTAGATTGGGTAAGTCCTATCGTCGTACAGTCGAAGAAAATAAGTGATATTTTTATTTTTGGAGATTACCACCTCCTAAAGGATGCCTACATTAATGACCCCTCTCCATTACCATTTACTAATGAAGTGTCAGAAGCTATAGCTGGACATGAGGTGTATTCCTTCATTGATGGATTTAGTGGGTATCATCAGGTACCCATCATAGTTAAGGATATAACTAAGTTGACATTTGCTATAGAATGGGGGTCATTTGCATATAAGTTAATGCCATTTGGTCTAAATAATTCACCTACAATTTTCTCCAAGGCTGTAGCAACTACATTCAAGGACTTTATTCATGATTCTTTAGAGGTATATAAAATTTCAAAGATGCCTTGATCAAAACTTAGGTCCAACATGAAGATATTGCTTATGAGTTATTACCTTAAACTTTAGATGAATTAACATATGGATGGTACCTAAGTCTACCAAATGGGTCCATTACATCTTAGATCAACCTTGAGGTGGTGTTCATCAATCACATTAGGATATCAATAAACCTAGATATACTCTATCACTAGTTTGTAGTTGTCCATAGGGATCTTAATGAACTTATGAGTATTTTAAATACTTCATTTCACAATCTCTATAAGATATTTAAGGACCCCTACATAGAAACCAATCCATTTTCTATACAAATGTACTTGATGGCTCTAGCCCCATGACTTCTATGTTTCTTAGAACACCCATAGCTCTTGCATCATTATCCTTAGCATATAATGAGGTATTCAACATTGAGAAATAGATAGTACCCAAAGGATATGGTGTTAGTCCCTTTCCCTCATTAGGATAACTCTATGCCTACAACTAAATCTCAATGGTTAATTAGGCCCTTATACATAACACTCTTTTGATGAATCCAATCCCAAGAGGCATGTATTCAAGTCCAAACCTAGTCTATAATCTAATGCCCTTGAATTTTGTGCCTAAAAATCATCTTTATACACCCCCAAACCACATGTTAACACAACCTATGAACCAAAAAATCATCCCATTTGCCTAAAAAACATGGTTATGAACATAGTTCAAATAATTGTGTTTCCCATAATAACAACTAGTAGGTTATACATTATTTCCTAAATATTTAGACCCTTGTTAGTAATTCCCATAAAATGGTGAATCTTGTTGTCCCTACATTTTTAGATTCTAACACATAGGTGGCTAGCCTGCCCCCTCAAGCAGGTGTTAATCAAAGTGCCCTTGTGAACCCTGATGTGGCCAATTTTTATTATATAATCTAGATATTGACCAACTATATGGTCAACTTACATGGGCAGGTACCTTAAAACACTAACCAAACTATGAATAACCCACCTCAACACCATAACTATAACTTTAAGAGGACAATTAGGAAATTTATCACTAGGCCCAATAATGGAAATGTGCCTAGTGTTGTTGCCAATACCAACCAAAACTACAAAAGTGCCTCCAATTCAGTAAATATGGTAGACCTAGCTTTACCTACTTGGTGTAGACTATAAAATACAATAACCCATGCTAAAATAGACTGTGTTTGGTTTTCCTTAGACTCAAACATCTTTAAAAAGGAGATGGATAACCTATAAATAGTCAATATATTATATAATGCCAAACTAGATCTATTGGGGATAATCCAAGCATTGCCATGGTCTTAACAACCTATGAGTTCCCATTTGAAAGTGATAATAGACCTAAAAATAACTTGGATGAGGTCTACACATTTAAATAGTTTAAAAGAGTGAATAATTATGAATTGAGGAGTAATTTCTAGGGTCCTATAGCCATTTACACCCCTTAACAACATTTAGGCTCTCCTTGATGTAAATTAATCCAATAATCCCCCTCTCCCAAAGGGCCTACTATCTCATACAGCCTACAACATGTATGTACCCTCTAGGTTGATAAATCCCTAGAGCAAAGCAACCATGGATATAACATTATGGAAGACCTAAAGAAAACTAGGGCAAATATAATAATGTTTGAGTTTATTTAGATGTTTAACTAGAAAGAATTGTTGCTAAGGGAATTATCTTCTCCCAAGGGGAATGACGCTAGTAACACTATTCATGATGATGTGGTAGTTTATAAAGATAATACTAAAACTCCCTTTTTCTGCTAATAATAAACAAAATTGGCAAAAAAACATTATTTTATAGATTCAGGTACTTCTATAAATGTGATGCCTTATGCTGTTTACCAACAGTTAGGGTTGACACTTGCTAAATATACTATAAGAGTTGTTTAGCTTGACAAATCAAAAGTTAAGGTCATGGGTAAGTTGAATCACATCCATGTGCAGTTGGACTTTGATCCTAGAGTGAACAATTCATTGACATCTAAGTGGTGGACATACCTAAGACACATGGGATGCTTCTCAACCAGTACTAGTCATAAACACTCAATGGATACATGGCCACTGACTTCTATCACATGTGGTTGCCATGGTGAGGTATGCCAAATTAATTAAAAATTGAGAGGGAGCCAAATATGGCCCTTATGATCATAGATTACAATAAGACCAATAAGATCCACTATGAGGAGTTAGAGCTAAGAGTCTATGCTCTATAAAAGGAAACACTAGCCTATGGAAGGTTCTCCATCAACATGCTTATGGTGGAAGATAAACATTAATTTGAAGAGTTGGACCAGCTAGAAGAGGAGGATATTCTCTTTTCACCATAAGTATTTCCAATTTATAATCATGCCCCAATACACAAAAATATTGAAAAGGGATAAATGTATAAGGATAAGGAGTGTGAAAATATAGGCATTACCCATACTTCTATTATAAATAATTACAAACTTACATCCACCACTAAAGATCAAACTAAAAGGTCATTAATAGTTCATAAGGAAGTTATGTCAACCTTAGAACCTGAGAAAAGTAACAAAGAAGTAAACATAACATTAACACCCACCTTCTAGAGTCCATTATATACAACTAAATATCATATGTGGACCCTAAAGTTTGATGGTTTTAAATCAAAGAGTGGTTGTGATGCTAGGGTTGATCTCATCAACCTAAGGGGAAGGTCATATTTCATATCCTTTATACTATAGTTTGCTTTCACCAATAACATGTTTGAGTATAAATCCTTAGTACATGGCCTCCTATCGAAGAATCACCAGGATCTTTGGTTCAAGTGAATGCACCAGTTTGTAAACAAGAGTAAAAAAATGCATAAGCAGTGCTAAAAGTAAATTAAACCACAAGTGAGAAGAATTACAAAATCATATAGGTGAATATCCATTCCATGTAAGAATATCTCACCAAGTGAGATGTACAAATAGGAGTGAATGTGTAACTCCCCCTCAAATAGTGGTCAAAGTCGTAGAATAGGAAATTAAGTCCATACCCAGAATAGTTGGTCAAAGGAGTAACACCCACTAGCTGAATAAGGTTACCAAATGTAATTGCTTATGACATGTACATGTAAGCAAGCATATCCCATAAGTGTAAGGAAACTCCAAGTGAGGTTGAATAACCCAAGTGGTATGTGTATGAAATAATCCATAATAATAAATACATATAAAATAAACACCCTACATTAACACCCCTACATAAGTGCAACTTAGGTGGGTAAAAAGAAATGGGTCCTAACAACTAGGCCCGATGAGGTACCCATGTATAAATTAATTCTCATAAAGTGGAGAAAATGATAAAACCAATAGAAAAAACTCCCCCCAAAAGAGAGAAAATAAGAAAGGAGAACTAAAAATCCCCATGGAATATGATGTTAAAGTTGTTTGCACTACAAGTATAGCTCGCAAGATGACCAATTTTGATAATGAAATCCTTTACCTAAATACTAAAGAAGTTCCATCTGCATTGAATAATTTTTATTCATTTTTCTAAACAAATAACACAAGGTGTGTATTGAAAGTCTTCCCATTCCACAAAGAAGGATGAAGGTAACAATACAAATATATTTGAAAGAGGTCTAAAAACAAGGCATGGTATATATCTAGAAAGATCATGCATAAAAATTGGTTGTAATGCCACTAAAGTGAACCTATCAGAAGAAGGACATGGAACATTTTCTAGAAGAATGTCCATGTGAAGTGGAGATCTTATCTCAATAACAATCGAAACTGAAGAAGATACTAGCAATGAAGCACATAGATCTATAATATGAATATCCATAAGAACATATGAGTAGTCAAAGATCTTAATGGGTGCAATCACACTGGAAATAGTAGAATTCTCTAAATTACAAGACTATGAAGGCTTTAACAAATCAAAATCTTGAATAGGGATAATAGTAGAATCTATAATGGGATAACTAAGGTTAGGTAAAATCTCATCCTATAGTGGTGGGTCAACGAAAGGAAGATCACAATCCACCATGAATGTGTCATCACAAGAAATAAGAGTATGAATATAGATTATAATAGTATTTGAAGATACAATAGTAAGAGGAGGAGAAGGACTGATATAAATCTTAAAAGTGTCTCTAAAAAGATATTGAATAATGCTCCAAAAAGTATAAGGACACTATGTATGTTCCACATGGCAATGTAGATCCATGAAAACATGTAATAGCAAGGTACTGAGAACCTTGTCACAAGAATTATCCCACTTATTGAATTGAACATGATCATTAGGAGTATGAATATATACATATAGGAATGGAGTATGATTCTGGATTGTGAGCAAGTGTTTCATGTAAGCATGCCAAGAAACATAGTTGGTCTTTCCACGAAGAACCACTGGTGTAGAATAAAATTTTCTTATCCATTGGTATCTCTCAAGTGGAATCATCATGATTGAGAGAAGACACCAAATAAGTGAAATGATAAAAACACTTGACAAGTGACAATGAAATCTTAGTGAATAGATGTCAGGATCAATTTACAATGTATCCAATAATATAAGAGAAATCACTATAGTGGTCACCAAAGTGGCACACAAATCATGGAAACTAGGTGTGCACACAATAGGAAAATTAGGGCCCACAATAACCCCCTGAGACAATCAATAATGATGCCCTTGTGTTTACAAGTAAAAATCACACTCAAGTGAATGGACTTCAAGATTAGTTAACAATGCATCCATGAATGTGATAACAATCTATGATAGTGATACAAGTACTAGTGTATGATCTAGGAATGGATTTCGAACTCAGCTGATAATGCATCTAGATAGGTAAGAGTAAATAATACACAAGTGATAATGATAGTTCACATCTCAATGAATGGATTGCAAACACAAATGAAAATGTGTCCAAATAAAATCTATCATTGTAGATGACACCAAAATAGTACATGTGACAATTCAAACATGTGAAATAGGAGGACATCAGGATCTATCAATAATGCATCCATGTACAAATCTCAATAATACATATAAAATGTTATTGTGAGGGGATATAACCACTTGTCAAGTTGTACCTCATCCTATGGTGGAATAAATTACACTATAAGTACTAAACAATGGGCCATGGTGTAGGGGTTTATGGGTGGTATCCCCCAATAGAGTCAAGGGGTAGATCCCCTTGCAGGGTCTAAGGGCAAAGGCCTAGGAATTGCCCAAAATTCACCAATTTTAGCCAAAAATGGACTCCCATAATGGAGACTGATTTCCACTAAAAATGCATCAGTGAGAAATACAAGTGACAAAGCAAGCAAGGAGAAAAGAAGGTTTGCTTGAGAGGGGGTTTGGCCATTTACGACATTAGACATCACCCTCTGTCATCAATAAATGAATGATAATAGAAAGTATGATCAAGCATTACAATAAATAAATGATCTTATTTCTCCCAAATACAATATATATATATATATTTTTATATTAAAAAATTAAAAAACCATCTATGCCCCACCAGGTTATAATGTTTTTATACAAAAAATAATTATAAATCTCCCACCACTATTAATGCCCTCCCATTACAGTCAATAAAGGCCACCTCTTCATGATGTAAATCAACTCATTAAAATTTATTTTCAAAAGGTTTAAAATTTAATATAATCATTCATAACCATAT
The DNA here is from genome assembly GCA_037957365.1 of Torreya grandis. Lineage (NCBI taxonomy): Eukaryota > Viridiplantae > Streptophyta > Pinopsida > Cupressales > Taxaceae > Torreya > Torreya grandis. The sequence goes on along the minus strand of JARHVA010011580.1, from coordinate 31,618 downwards.
GAATGATATACAAAATGTAAATTGAACCTTTAAAAAAAATTAACAGTTAAAAAAAAACACGTATTTATTTAGGAAGTGGTTTTAAAAAAAACAAAAAATATAAAAAAAATGGTTTTTCATAGAAAAAGGTGGGAGGGACACCAAGTGGTATCCATGAAAGAGATGTTGAATTGGGTAAGGTGTTTCTAAAATGGCATGGTGGTGAGAGAAATTTTGGTGACATGGAGATGACTGTAGGACTATAAGCTCAGCTTTCAAGCATTGATGCCAAGGATCGACTTAGGAACAATATGCAACTAAGTTAAAGGTTACATGACATGGAGCATGTAAGAGGATGAGAGGAGGTGTGATGAATACATTGATTATTATCTTGCCCATGAGTCAAGGTAAGAGTTAATATGTGACTAAGTTGGTCATGTGGAAATAAAATGGTTGCAACTAGATTGCATAAAACATATAACCAATACTAGAGGACAACATGAAACTAGAATGAGATGGAAACCATGTAACCTCTACATGCAAAAGTTACATCTTTGCATTCACTATGATTAGAAAACACCAAAAATAAATGAAACTCTATTCTACCTTAATACCAAAATTTACCTTTTCCCTTACTTTATATACTACCATAGTTTAGAAATACAGGTTTCTATCTTGACTCTTAGATATGTAAAAACTTCTTTATACAGATAATACAACAAAATGCAAATGCTAATATAAAATAAATATATAGATCTAACTAGAAGCCAAATGATCTTAATATTTCAAGAAAATATAACATCAAATACAAAACCAAATAATCAATAAACTAGATTGGCACTTTGATATCGTATTGGAGAATCACTAGGGTCTTTAGATCAAGTGAATGCACTGGTTCATGAACAAGAGTCAAACAATTGCATAAGCATTTTTGAAATTAAATGAAACCAAAAATGAGAAGAATTAAAAAATTATATAGGCAAATATATAATAGTACATGCAATAATAACACACCAAGTGAGATGTAAAAATAGGATTGAATGTGTAACTCCCCATAGAATAGTGGCCAAAGTCTCAAAATAGGAAAGGTAACTCCATACCCAAACTAGTCAGTTAAAGGAGTAACTCCCACTAGCTAAATAAGTCTGACAAATGTAACTACATGTAATCAAGCATATCCCACAAGTGTAGGGAAACTCCAAATGAGGTGGAATAACTCAAGTGGCATGGGTAGGAAATAATCCACAATAAGAAATATGTGGAAAATAAACACCTTACATCAACACCTCTAATTTTCACTAAAGAAAAAGGTGAAGAACCTAAAATTCCTTGGAGATTTATAACTTGTTTTTAGACAAGTCAAAATCCATTATGATTTTAATAAAAATCACCTTTATAGGTACCATATTAGGGTGTGGAACCTCATTGAGGAATTTAATGCATTCAACATCTAGATTTTAACCTGAAGAAATACCTATATAATAGATGCTTTGGAAACAAATACAAGTAATTTATAACCCATCACAAACTCTAGGTTAAGGATATTATTAGTAGAGTTGCTCTCCACTCCTATTCTATAAGACATCAAAAACTTCCAAGTCTTTAATGATGACCAATATATCATTGCCTTCATCACCCATACTAGTGCATTCAAGTTCTAGATCATTGATGAAGATAATAAGGAAGAGTTTAAACTAGATGAATAAGGTGTCATCAACCTAAAGAATAAAAACATACACAAGGGCATGATTTAAATTTAAAGGATATTTTACATGGATTATCAAAGTAAAAATGACACAACAACCCCTACCAAGGGAATTCCCCATCAACATTGTAATTTAGGCAATATAATGAATCAAAAAATGTGCTTCTAGGCACAAGTTGTAACCATACTAAAAATTAGAGGATCATGAAAATCATGAATGACTTTGGTGACACTATTAATTTGAGATATGAAGACTTGAAAGCATTTGACACTTCCATCCTTACACATATTATTTTGTTGAAGCATAACATCAAACCATTCTGTCAAAGGTAGAGGCCAGTTAACCCATTACTAAAACCTTTAATTTAAGGAAGTCTAGAAGATAATTACAAAAAATATCATAAACCCTATTAGGCACTCCCCCTGGGTGGTTAAATTGGTTCCAATTGAAAATAAGAATGGAGAATCAAACTTTGCATAGACTTTAGAAATATGAAAAAAAAATTGAAAGGGATAACTACATGCTACCTTTATTAGATGAAGTATTGAAGATAACGAATGGATCTCAAATGATGTCATTCCTTGATGTATATTAGGGATAAAATTAGGTATGGTCAACCACAAGGATATGATACATACTACATTCAAAACCAAGTGGGATATGTTCACATACAAATGGATGCCATTTAGCCTAATTAATGTGGGCACCACTTTTTAGAAAGCCATGGATATTACCTTCAAGGACCTAATCGGTAAATGTATAATCATATAGATGGATGACCTAATTATATTTTTTTTAAATAGAGAATACCATGTGAAGGACCTAAGATCAATCTCACATAGTTGTAGAGACCATGGAATCTCCCTAAATGTGAAGAAATACATATTTGGACTAAGGGTAAATTATTGGGTCACATCATCTCTAATAGATCCATTTATATAGATCCAAAATAGTTGGAGGCCATTTTGAAAATTCCAATACCCGATAGAATAAAAGAGTTGAAGCCCTTTGGTAAAATCAACTTTGTGAGGAAGTTAAACTCAAGATTTACAGAGTAGTTAGACCTATAAACAAAATATCGAAGAAATATACTCAAGTTAAGTGAAAAATTGAATCCCAAACAACCTTTTCCCAAATAAAGTCAATAATTGTAAATATACTAGTGCTTATTAGTTGATGTAGAGCATATACCCAAGCAATCACTTTTAACCTCATTTCTTGTTCCACTTCTCAAGCAATGCTTACTAGTTCACTTCTTTATGCAACATTCTAGGTCTAATTGATAATATTGAAGGCTTTCATATACTAAATATTGTTTTATATAACTCCTTATCCCTCATTTCCTAAGCATCAACTTACCCACACCATTTATACCTCAACTCTTCCCTTATCCAATTTTATCAACAATGGTCACACTTCTTGTATTGTGACCATGAAATGTAACTAAGTACACTTGTCTATGGAATTTAATGAATTAATTACCTATTTGAATTCTTCAAATCACCTTAACATTCTCATCACAATAATTTTTCCACCTTTTATTAACCTTTACACTTTTTAAGCAATAATTCTACCTTTTTCACAAATCTGCTCTTTTTAACACAGTGCTTGTATCCCTATCAATAATCATTAATGAAAGGTATGGAAAATGTACTGTGATTCAAAATAAACCATAAAAATTTAAGATACCCTTATACAAAATATAACTAACCCCAAAGTTTCAAGTTTAAAATCAATTCTTCAATCACTCTTTAAGGTCTTTCTTTGGTTCTAATTAGGTCCCTCGGATCTTTACCACTGTCTATTTCACTCAGTCATCAATAATAGTACAAAATTTTTATAATATGTTATAAAACTAACTTAATAACTTCATAAAAATCATATTCCAGCTATATACTAAATTTCAAGGGATTTTGATAGTAAAAAACAAAGATATGACTTAAACCCTAGATAGGGTTTCCAAGCACACTATCTCAACCAAGAGTATAAAGAATTCAACTAGGGAAGTTTATAGTGTTTCAAAGACTCCAAATAGGTTATTTAGTTCTATAATTATCCCATGAAACTTATCCAATCCTTGGATATGGTGATTCAATCCACTGACATACCTTTTCACTCCAAAATCCTCTTGATTATGACTAACAATGTTATTCTATAGGACTATTTGTAGTTAAGAAATCTCCTAAAAAATTATTGATTAAATAAAATGTTCTATCAATATTAATATGATTATAAAATAATTAACAACATGATATCTATCACCTTATGTTGACACAAAATTCACTTCTTTGTAAAAACTCAATCATAGTCCAACTAACCTATGACTACTACAGGAAAATAAGATCAGATTCACTAAAGCTTTAAAAAAAGAAATTTTTGATTGGTTTCAACCTATAATATCACTTGTACCACCATTATAAACATGTAACACTAAAATTATAATTATCTTTTACCCATGAACAATAAGATGTTATCTCCCTATAACAAGATTAACACCCAACATAGGGTTTGCCTGTAACTATTCTTAAATCACAAATGCATTTGATCTCAGTTACTTCAATTTGTAGCCTTAAACACATTACACAAGCCTTTCAAAACATGCATAATTTTATATAAATGTCATTTGATCATATTTCTTTCATAATACAATTTGAAACACAAGTTTTCCTTACAAGAATAGGGTCTGCACTTTGTGACCCTTGGAATAAGGTTCTTTCTCTATTCTATAGGTTTTAAATATTTATTTTCAATTAAACATTCACTAGATTTCCATTCACATAGGAAAATGATTCCACCTTTTAATCTTTCAATCACAAAATCTCATACAAATTGTAATAACAACCATAATCTTCAAATCAAAGGTTTGTATTCTTTCAATATCAAAATAGGGGTTATAACATCCCCTTTATTTCTTTATTTAGACTTGATAGTCCTCCTCTATTCCCCTTATTTGAATGGATTTACTCTCTATTATCTCAAACTGATTCCAAGGTCTCCCTATAAAAGTGCATAACTACTTCTTGTCAACTTTCCCACGTAGAGTCTTGTGGGTTACATTGCAATATCCTTGCTTCTCATACAATATGACATATTTTACCTTAAGACATTGGTCTAGTGAAATTTTATAAACCTCTTACATTACTCAAGACCCTTAGACAATTTGACACATCTTCCACCTTTACAAATTTTCTCAAAAGTCCTTTTGCATGACTTAGCAACATTCAAAAATTCAAATAATGATTTTAGAGGGAAACACTAGAATTTGAATTTTATGCTCCTTAAGACCAACTAAACACCTCCTATGGACTTCAACTAACCTCTATCACCTATAAGATATCTAATTAGACTATTTAATACAAAAATGGATCACACTTAGGGTCATCATGGGATGCCCCTACATCAGACTACTAAGCTAGAAGAATATTTGGCATAGGTGTTTAATATTGCACTTGGTATATTATACTGATGGAACGCAATTGACCTCCTCATAGAATTTATTTACCTCCACTTGCTTCTCATAAATATTAACATACTCTTGGGTCCCACATTTAGGCCTATTTTATTTCACCTTCTTAATTAACATACCTATACATAAAGCAACAATGTTAATCAAATCATAGCTACTGCCATCTCCTTCTTGCTTTGCATATGAATTCCACTCTTCCTCTTAAAACTGATTCATCATATCCTTAAATCCATCTTCAACCCCTACTGCAAGTATGCTATCTTCCTCTTTCACCCATGCTTCATGTACTATCCATTCCACTCCATGCATAACTTGTGCTTGTTCTTTACTTACCTCATTCTTATGTGCATTATTATCTTGTTGCTATATATCAACATCTTTACTGCCCTCTTTCACCTGTATATACATGGGTTTTATGATCTTCTTTCCTACCTCATCTTCTTTATTGCTTTCATAAGCTTGTTGCATATGGCTCAAATCTTTCACATATTTCTCTTGTTCAATATTATTTTGCAAACTTTTATCTTCTTCTACCACCGCTTATTTGGTTGCCTCAATCACTTTATGCTCCATATATATCTTTGTTTTATCTTCTACCTATTGCATATGGCTCAAATCTTTCACATCCTTCTCTTGTTCAATATTATTTTGTAAACTTTTATCTTGTTTCACCACTTCTTTGTCTGCCTCAATCACTTTATGCTGCATATATATATATATATATATATATATATATATATATATATATATATATATATATCTGTGTGTGTGTGTGTGTGTGTTTTATCTTATACCTACTCCTTATCTAAACCTTCAACACTAATCAACCTATTAGAAACAATATTTGAAGCCTTCATGGCTTTATTTTGTGTTGCCTTTTTGTCGATCAATTCAACCTCCATCTTCTTCACATGCTTTGTGTCAATCCAAATTTATTTCCTTTCTAACCCAACTGCAACATCAAAATCTATTTTGTTGTCCTCTTTGTCTTGACTATCCTCATGCTTGAGCACTCTCTTAGGTGATTTATCTTATTTCATTTGAGGACCTCTTGATGTGCCAACCTACAATTTTCACCCCTCATATCAGCCAACTCAAGACAATTCATCATCTTTTCTTCCTTAGGTGCTTTGATCAAACCCAAACTATCCATAGTTCTACTCCAACAATGCCTTGTTAACATCATCATGATCATCTCATCTCTCCTATATTCTTCACCTTTCAATAAAATAAGTGTATATGATTGTCCATGTTAACTAATGGTATATGTGTTGGTTGTTCCATCATGTATGTCATGCTTATCAAACTACCATGGTCTCCCAAGAAACAAGTGATACACATCTATAGGTAAAACATCACACAAAACTTGATCTTGATATCTTCCTATCTAAAACTCAACCCAAATTTACTCACTTACCAATATCTTATGACCTTTTTGCATCCATGCAATTTTGTATGGTTTTGGATGTGGCATTCTCTTCAACCTCAACTTCTACATCATCTCTAATGAAATAATATTGTTAGTTCTACCACCATCAATAACCAAATTACATACCTTACCATAGGCCTTGCATGTACTCTTGAATGGACTTCTCCTTTGGGTTGGTTCCTTACCTTGATTCTACTACAATAGGACTCTCTCCATGAGTAATGACTCATTCCTCTCTTGTCTTCTATCCTCATTCTCCTCTCTCTATTGCTATATACTTCTATTTACATTTTGTAGACACTTTTTAGCCCTATGTCCATCTCTATGGCAATTCTAACATTGCCCCTAAAATACATGTCTTGGTCCTTATCTCATTAGACCTTCATCTCTTCTCCTTCTATGACATGCAAATGGTCTAATCTCTCTTGCATGGTATCTTCCCATACCCTATTGAATTTTTTCATGTACTCATGGCATTTTTTAAGCCACCTCTTCATTTCCTCTCTCATTCACTCTTGCTTATAAAGGTTCTGCCTCACCTTATTGCCTATCTTCTCTTTATTCTCTTTGTTCTCTCCTTATGAGAGTATCCTCAATGGCCTCCATCCTTATCACTAATGGAGTAATTAGTTGGGTCATTATTCTGACCAAATCTTCCTCATCTCAGTTGACTCTCTCTATGGAGTACTGCACCTAGTTACCTATCTTTCATTTTAGTTTAAAACACATCTTGTTAATCTTTTCAACAATATATAAATCTTTCCCTAAGTTTTGATATCAAAATGATGCAAAGCATATACCCAAACAATCACTCTTAACCTAGGTTCTTGTTCCACTTTTCAAGTAATGCTTACTAACTCATTTCTTTTTGCAAGATTATAGGTCCAATTGATAATCTTATAGGTTTCCATATAATAAATATTGTTTTTATATAACTCCTTATCCCTCATTTCCCCAACATCAACTTACTGCCACCTTTTAGACCTCAACTCTTCACTTATCCAATTTTATCAACAATAGACACACTTCTTGTATTGTGACCATGTAATGTAACTAAGTGTACTTGTATATGGAATTTAATGAAATCATTACCTATTTGAATTCTTAAAATCACCTAAAAATGCTCCTCATAATCATTTATCTGCCTTTGATTAACCTTCATAGTTTATAAGCAACAATTCTACCTTTTTCATAGCTTTGCTCTTTTTAACATAGTCCTTGTAGCCCATTCAACAATCATTAATGACTGGTATGGAAAATGTACTACACTTCAAAATAAAAAATAAAAAATTCAATATACCCTTTTCCAAAATATAACTAGCCCCAAATTTTTAAGTTCAAAATCAATTCTTCAATCACTCTTTTAGGTCTTTCTTTGGTTCTAATTAGGTCTCTTAGATCTTTACCATTATCTATTTCACTCAGTCATTAATAACATTAAAAAAACTTTATGACATGTTATAAAACCAACTTAATCACTCATATAGATCATATTATAGATATATACTAAATTTCAAGGGATTTTGATGGTCAAAAACAAAGATATGACTTAAACCCTAGGTTAGGGTTTCCAAGCACACTATCTCAACTGAGAGTATAAAGAATTAAATTGGGGAAGTTTTATTGAATTTCAAAACTCCAAATAGTATATTTAGGTTTTTAATTATCCAATAAAACTTATCTAATCCTTGGATATGGTGATTCAATCCACTGACATACCTTTTCACTCCAAAATCCTCTTGACTGTGACTGACAATGTTATTCTATGGGACTGTTTGTAGTTAAGAAAGCTCTTGAAACATTCTTGATTAAATCCAATGTTCTATAAATATTAATATGATTCTAAAACACTTATCAACATGTTCTCCATCACCTTACATTGATACAAAAGTCACTTCTTTGTAAAAACTCAGTCACAGTCTAGCTAACCTATGATTGCTATAGGAAAACAAGGTCAGATTCACTAAAGCTTTGAGAAAATAACTTATTGATTGGTTTCAACCTGAAATATCACTTGTAACACCATTATAAACATGTAACACTATAATTATAATTATCTTTTACCCATGAACAACAAGATGTTATCTCCTTATAACAAGATTAACACCCAACATAGGGTTTGCATGTAACTATTCTTGAATCACAAATGCATTTGATCTCAATTAATTCAATTTTTAGCCTTAAACACATTCAAAAATCCTTTCAAAATATGAATATTTTTTTATAAAATTCATTTGATCATATTTCTTGCATAATACAATTTGAAACACAAGTTTTCCTTACAAGAATAGGGTCTACACTTTGTGACCCTTGGAATAAGGTTATTTCTCTATTCTATAATTTTTAAATAATTATTTTCAATTAAAAATTCACTAGATTTCCATTCACATAGGAAAATGATTCCACCTTTTAATCTTTTAATCACAAAATCTCATACAAATTGTAATAACAACCATAATCTTCAAATCAAAGGTTTGTATTCTTTCAATATCAAAATAGGGGTTATAACATCCCCTTTATTTCTTCATTTAGACTTGAAAGTCCTCCTCTATTACCCTTATTTGAATGGATTTACTCTCTATTATCTCAAACTGATTCCAAGGTCTCCCTATAAAAGTGCATAACTACTTCTTTCCAACTTTCGCATGTAGAGTCTTGTGGGTTACATTGCAATATCCTTGCTTCTCGTACAATATGACATATTTTACCTTATGAAATTGTTCTGGTGAAATTTTATAAACCTCTTACATTTCTCAAGACCCTTAGACAATTTGACACATCTACCACCTTTAAAAATTTTCTCAAAATTCCTTTTGCATGACTTAACAACATTCAAAAATTGAAATAATGATTTTAGAGGGAAACACTAGAATTTGAATTTTATGCTCCTTAAGACCAACTAAACACCTCTTATGGACTTCAAATTACCTCTAGCACTTTTAGGACATATAATTAGACTATTTAAGACAAAAATGGATTATACTTGGGGTCATCATGGGATGCCCATGCATCATTAGTACTGACTACTTGTAACCCTTCTAAATCTATTCATTTTCTTAGGAGAACTCAAATGTTGTTGTCTTAACATAAAGGAAAGGAGATGGAGATTAAAAAACCTATTTAATTTATGAGTTTTCACTCAAAAATACTGAGTTAAGGTACTTTACCATTAAAAATATGATTTTTCCTTGATCAAAGCTATAAAAAAATCAAGTATTACATGATATGTAACAAGGTATTCGCTATTATGCTTAACCCAACCATTAAAAAAATGTTGATGTAGAATGAGTTAAGGAAATAAAAAAGAAAGTGGATGACTATCATACAATAGTTGGAACTCATAATCCAACCTATGAAGATAAGAATAAGTTAAGGACTCAGTAAAATAATAGCATAAGTCAACCCATAGATAGTATGCCAACTATACAAAATGCAAATCATTACAAATGATAATTGGTATCAAGACATAGTCCACTACTTATTTAATAATGGATGCCCTATTCATCCAAACTCTAATAAAATAAGATAATTATTTTTAAAATTAATAACTTCATGATTTAATCTAATGTGTTGTATAGGAAAAATCATGAAGGCACTTATCTGAGCTATTTGAACAAAGAAGAAGTCATTGAACTACTTGGTTATTTCTATGGGAAATATGGAATTGGCCATGATTCAAGAAGTGTTATAACCCATTATATTCTTAGAGAATAATATTATTGGTCACATGTCTTCAAAGACATTCATGAACATGTTAGAAGTTTCCATATATCTTAAATAACAACACAAAGAATGTACCCCAACTATGCCATTACTATTGGTCATTAAGGTTTGTCCATTTATAAAATGGGGATTATAATTTATTAGAGTGATCAATTATAATTTTTTTTGGGAAATAATTTCATTATGATATCAAATAACTATTGTACGTGTTGGACCAAAGCTCAAGCATTCAAGAATTGTACAACTGGCATGGTAATCAACTTCCTAGAAGAGTGTATTGTCACTAGGTTTGGGATGCCTTTGACACTAGTATGTGAAAATGGTCCCACTTTATCCACTCTCTAATTTAATGAATGGGATTATAATAATAAGGTAGTCCTCAAGTTATCATCCAATTATTACCTACAAGGTAATGGGGTAGTAGACTCAACAAATAATAAATGGTTAGATGTAATTAGGAAAATTTTGGCAAAAAACCCTAAGGGTTGGCATAAGGTTTTAAAATTTACACTATGGTATGATAGGACTAGAGTTAAATCATACCTAATAATGTACCCATATAATCTTTTATATGTACAATACCTTATCTTATCGGTAAACCTTAGAATCCCAACCTTGTTATTCATTAAAGACTACCTAGGGGTTGATGGCAAGGTAGAATCTCTCCTCATGAACCTAATATAACCGGAAGAAAAATTTGACACAACTATAATACACTTTAATAGAAACCAAGTATTCATCAAATTTTGGTTTGATAATAAAGACAAAAAAAGGCTTTTGGATCTCTAATCTAGTCCTCCTCTAAGACAAGGCTCCTGATAAAAAGTGACAACATGGAAAGTTTGATGCCCTATGGTTGGGTCCCTATAAAATATCCAAAATCCTAGGCAATAATGCATTCCACCCAAGGTGTCTAATTGGTGAGGATTCCCCATTGTATATCAATGGAGATTTCATACAATACTACTTTTACGTTTGAGTTAGACTAGTAGTTCTTATATATACTTTCTCATTTTTTATTTTATTTCTTGTTTGTTTCCTTATTATTTTGTTAATATAGTTTGCTTTCTTTCTTTTCTCTCTTTTCATTATTGGTCTAACCTTGTTGTTATTTATTTTTGGCCCAATCCATCTATTTTTACTTATGGGTTCCCATGTTGGTCAATAAAAATGAAGAATGGAAGTCCTTTAAAGTAGGTGACACGAATGGCATTATGGAGCCTAAGTTTAAAATATTTTTTGAATAGTTGTATAAGATGTATTTATTATATTTTTTCCAAAAATTTAAAGGATTAATATTCTAAATATAACATGTGAATTTTACAAACATTTCCTTTCTTATTTGAATCCATCAAATTCACTTAATGCAATATCTGAAGTAGGATACACTAAATTTGTTTAGATTTGTCTTAGTAATCATGAACTTTATAATTTTCATTATAACTTATGGCTTGGTCCCCAACCCTTAATGGACTAAACAATGAAAATTTTTTCTAAAGAAATAAATCAAGATAAATGGAATTTAAATACAAAATCCCAAGTCTTTCCTCAAAATGGTGACTTAAATAACCTACACTATGTACTTTTTGGCTTAGCAGGCAGTGGAATAAGGCATTGAGTGGGACTAGAGGTATATATGTTAGGGTTATAGACACCTAGATACTAATAGATCAATGCCCATCCTATTGAGAAGTGTTGTCATTTATGTCAAGGTTGATGTCATTGATGCCAAGGTGAATATGGTGAAGATGTATGGTGAGTGGTCTTTGAGGTATGAGCTTGTGATCTTGATGTGACAAGGTGAGTTTGTTGAGCTTTGTCTTCTCTATTGATTGATGTCAAGCTTGATATCAACATACATGTCATGGAAGATCTTTGAAGACAACTAATGTCTACATAAGAAGCCATGTGATAAGATACATTTAAAGGCAAGAGAGAATTTGAAGGCAACTAATGTCTTATGGTTTCATGATGGAGGCACAATTCAAGGTGTCAAAGGTGTTCAAGTATATGAAAGAGAGATGTCAAGTCATATGGTGCTTGGTCATATGGTTTTAGGTCTATATGAGGATGTGGAAGAGTGTTGTCATCAGAAAGAGATTGGTGAAATGATATGAGTAAGGTGTAATGTCTTACATCTGATTGGTTGATGTTTTTTTGAGGTCATGAAAGGGAAGGAACATGTCAAGGCATCAAGTGCTTAAGTAGCCTAATCCTAGTCATGCAATGAAGAGACCTTATGAGAAGGTATGAGCATGATGGCTTAGTGAGATGAGTGCAAAAAGGTATAAATAGATGTATGAGGTTGATTGAGAATTTATGTGAGGTATTGGAGCACTCATGAGAGTGTCAGGGTGAGCCTATAGGGATAGGACCTTCAGACCAAGTTTACACCTAGACCACTCCTAGATCTTGCCTAGCCAAATGAAGTATCATGATCTATTTTTAAGGCATGTGAAGGATGTATAGTAGTGGTTAATCATGATATAGGTTTTTTGATTATGTGAGTGAGGTGGAGAGTTCATGTAAATAGGCATGAAGGTCAATTTTAAGGCCTAATGTGGTTTGCAAGTCAAGGTCTAGAGAGTAAAGAGAGAGAGTACAGCCTAATGAGGGGTAATGATCTGATTTCATGGTGTTTGATCTCATGTAAGAATTTTTAGAGGTGATTTATGTTTTTTAAAGTTTTTTTTTGTAGTTTGAGGTTAGAGTGTGAAGTAAAAGGCATGTAAATTTGTTTGGAGGTCTCTTGAGTGCTCAAAATGAAGGGTTCTCAACCCGAGAAGGATTTTCTTGTGATCATCATCTTGTCAAACCTTTGCATGGGAACCTAAGTTCATGGTAGATGGGTAATGGTCCTAGATCAAAATTATTGGAATTATTTTTTATATTAAGGTGTTATGCTTTATGAATGATTGTTAAGAATGGAAACATATTTAAACCCTCTTAGAACCCTAATAAGGACTTGATGTTGAATATGTTGATCAAAAGTGCCCAAATTTTATTGGTATACTTAGGTAATATATTAGATATTTTATTATACTCTCCTAGGTACCTCCAAGTGGTATTGGTTAGAGAAAGGAGAAAGAAAATGTTGAGTTATAAGCTTATTTATGAAGAATTTATTGTAGAAGTCAGAAGTTACATTGGGCATAATAATAAAATGGATGGAGAAATAAGGTAGAGACTCATGTTTAATTTAAATTAAGGTTTATGTATAGGTTATATCCATCAAATGTGCTAAAATGGTCATCTAAGTTAGCTAGTCGCTAACAAGCCTAATGGTGCCAACAATGAAAAACCCAGACAATAGTGAGAAGATGAATAGGAATATGTTTTCATGATAAAATGATGAAAACAAGTGCATGGAGATGTTTTTCAGGAATTTTAATATATTATAATTCTTTTCATAATCTTTGGATATCATTTGTGTGATGAAAAAGTTTTTCACAAGTTGACCTGTTTGCTTTAGATGAGACAGTGATGTATAAGGTCATGAGATTGGTCTACAAGACCAATATTTTTCATTTAAAAATATAATATTTATATCTAATAATGGTATAATGATACCATAAGATCATATAAATGCATTATAATATAAATTTTATTATTGGGGGTATATTTTATTATTATATTATATTTTTCTTTTATGTGTGGATTTTTAAAGTGTTCTAAGGAAGGCAAAGTGTAACATGTGTCTAAGAAAGCCTAATAGGTCTCCATGAGACCTAAAAGAAAAATGAGGCCTAATTGAGTCATGACAAACTAAAAGGGACTACAATATAGGTTTATTCATGTCCAAAATATCTTATAAGACATATTATATGTATGACCTAAGAGGTTAAGGGTGTTTAGCTGACTTAGTGGTATATGAACAATGAATGGTATATATACAAGGCAATTTTAGGCCTATTTAAATATGTAGAGTGTATATAAATAAAATAGCACATTGGTGAGTAGAAGGTATTTTATAACATAATATGAGTGTAGAGGATATGAAAGTAATATTTGATAGTGTTTTTTCATATGAATATCAAGGTCATATGACCTAATCAGTCTTGAAGAGACCTAATTGAGTGAAGAAGCTTAGAAGGTAGTTTGAGAGGGATAAGAGTGTGAAGAGATAAATATGGTGATCATCATCATCATCATCTATTTTTGATAAACAAGGTGTTCTTAAGGTGATAAAATAAATCAAGTGGATGAGTTGGTTCTGAGTCATCTAGGGGGTTGGTTCGTCCTTGCAAGTGGGTGCTTGCTAAAGCCTAATCAAGTGGGTGCTTAGCTAATTAGGTTTGGTACTCCATGTGAAGTTGGTGCTTCACTAAATTTAGTTTTTTTCTTATAATACTATATTCCATTTATAGATATTAGTGGTATTTATTCCCATTGAGGGTTTCCCACATATATGATGTGTTCTTATGTTTCATACTTATGTGGATAGTTGTTCATGCTTGTTAGATCTATATGCTTGTTTTAATGGTTCATGATTTTTTAAGTGTAATCAAAAGCAATTTTTTGAAGACTAATTCACCCTCCTCTTAGTAATTATGCTTTCAATAATTTGTATTAGAGTAGGCTCTTTGAAGTAGGCCTAATAGCCTAAAGGAGATCCTAAAAGCAAGGATGGCTAGTAGCCAAGTTCAAGGAGGTTTCTCTACCAGTAAGACTCCATTATTCAATGGGATTAATTATGCATTTTAGAACATCAGAATGAGGACATATCTAATTTTAATGGGACATGACATATGGTATTTAGTTGTAGATGGATACACTCCACCTCCTACACCACCAACTAATATAATAGGAAAGAAGGAAAGTGAGAGCAATTCTAAGGCAATTAATTCCATTCCATGTGGCCTATCAGAGATAGAGTTTGTGAAAGTGATGCAATGTGAGTTATTCAAGGTGATATGGGACAAGTTGAAGACTATATATGAAGGAAACACCAAGGTGAATATGGCTAAATTGTATACCCATAGAAGGTAGAATGAAAGTCTAAGTATGAAGGAAGATGAGAGCATTATATCCTACCTATTAAGGGTTGATGAAGTTGTCAATGTCATTTAAGGTCTCAGAGAATAAGTGAAAGAGTACATAATTATAAAAAAGGTATTGAGATCACTAATTTCTAAATTTGATTCAAAAATGTCTCCAGTAGAAGAAATGCAAGATCTAGACACACTTTAGATGGATGGCTTCATGGCATCTTGACTGCCTATGAGTTGAGAATAAATGAAGACCTCTCAAGAAAGAAGCAACAATAAAAGCTGAGAATAATTCAAAATATAATAAGGTCAAGGATGAGGTATGTTCAGATATTGATGATGATGAACTGATAGCCATGTTTGTTAAGAAATTAATGTTTGGATCTGGTAAGTACAAGGGTGAGTTGCCTTTCAAATTTTTCAATTGTGGCAATATTGGTCACTTCACATCTAATTTTCCTAACAAGGATAAGACTAAGAATGATGAATAACATGATGAAAATCATGGTGATGATAAGAAGGTCTATAAGCCTAACAAAATCAAGAAAGATTTCAAGAAGTATGAAGCCAAGAAAGGGTCATTCAAGAACAAGAAAATTTTGTATACCAAAGAAGATAATAGCTCATCTATTGTAAGTGACACAAGTACATCTGATAGTGAAGATGACAGTAATGAACATAAAAATAATGAAAACTTATTCATGTCTATAGAAAAAAATAATTAGGGTTGTGTTGTCTCCAAATCTTTAACCCTAGAAGAGAGTGTTTAATCCTTTTCTAGATTTGGGCAATGTTGGAACATTTCTAGGCATGTGGGTATGCTTATAGAGGAAACGAACCTCTAGATTTAAAGGGGTTAGCTCCCTGAATGTGTCTTTGAAAAAAAACCTTTGTCTGAACCAATTTGATCTAAAGGAAAAGAGCTAGAAATTGCACAAAAATGAAACCTACTCTAGGATTGGTGATGCACTGAGATTATCATCCACATGAATGGCATATCCTAGTGCACGATACAACAAAATACATAGACTATTTTCAAGCTCTAAAGATTCTAACACAAGTATTTTAGTATAGAGATTAGATGTATGAAATAACATAAGGAAAATGAATTGAAAGACAACTTGTATATTCTAAAAATAGCTATACATAGGCAGAAATTTAATACACTTAGATGCACTCCATATGACCTGTTAGACCCAAAAATATTGCTCAAGAATGAAGGAAAAATGATAGAAGGATGAAAAAAATCACTTTTTATCACTATATATCACTTACACACTCATACAATCACTCAAAAATTTAAATAAAAAGACTTGTACCAATGCTTAAAGGTAAAACATGACATCAATTCAGTAGGGTTTCACCATACACTGCATGGTTATTTTTACACTAGCACAAGGGTTGTATATATAGTAGAGAGGAAGTGAGATGGGAGGCCTTTGGGCACCAAAGAGAGGAATCAATTTATTATGAGTCTCCATCTCTAGCTGCCATTGTCTTTTCCAATGATGATACTTCAGGCCATCTGATTGATCCATGTCACCTCCCTTGAACACTCTTGGCCTACTCTCTCAAATATGCTTCTCCAATGGTTTCCTAATGGAATCAAGATATTTTGAGTAATGGACTTAATGTAGTTATTGCAACAGAGTCCACCTATTGTATATTTATCTTGATGCTAACAACTTTCCACCAGCTTACTAAGGTGTGCAATGGCATAGGAGAGTCATTTTCACTCTATTGGCCTTGTCTTCCTTCTTTGATTGGTCATCAAAAATGACTCAGATCCTGATCAAATCATTGATGAGATGCACCCTATGATCTACTTTGGTGGATGCAAAATGTGAGACCTTAGATTCTTGGGATCCTCTTGTTTGAATGCCAATAGCTAGTCCCTCATCTTGAAGTTGATTTCCATATAGCCATCACTCTACTTGGACCATTTCTTCAGAGGTATTTCCTTTGGTCCTTTACTTATAGCATTCTTTCTAAACAATTTCCCATGGGCATTTTATCTAAAATAAATAACCTTTTGGTCCCCTTTTGGTTGGTCCATTTTAATTGATCCATGTCCTTTTAGGCCTTTTGGAGTGTCTCTTCAAAAAGATTATTTCGAACAAAATGTCTAAAAAAATCTTTTAGGCTTTCTGCAAGTGTATCTTCAAAAACTTTTTGAAGGACACTTTTTTCAATAATAACCTTTCAGCATTCTCATTTCACCTCTCTAAAAGTCTAAATATGCCCTTCAGCATTCTTGAAATGTCCCTTTGGAAAGCCCAAAAAGGACACTTTCATAAGAAAAGGCCCTTCAAGGAAAGTGTGTAGGGCACTTTGCATAGAAAAAGACCCTTAAAACTTTTTACAAGTGTCCCATCACTTGATAAATGACCCTTTGAAAAGATTGTTTTGAACAAAAAGTTTGAAATAATTCCTTTGGAAAAAAATGTTTAAGCCAATTCCTTTGAAAAAATGCAAAGTGTCCCTTTAAAAAAACTTGAAGTAGACCAATTCCTTGAAAGAAAAAACCCTTCAAAAAGATTATTTTAGAAAAAAATTCCAAAACAAATCCTTCTAAAATCCTATAGATGCCTTTTGAAAACTTGAAATGTGCCCTTCAAAAAAGAAAAGGACCCTTCGACAGAATGGAAATGTACCTTTCAAAATTTTACAAAGGACACTTCACCAGATAAAAATACCATTCAAATATTATTTTAGACAAAAAGTCCAAAACAATTCCTTCAAAAAAAATGTACAAGACATTTCTTTCGAAAATCTCACAAAGTACCCTTCAAAAAACCTATTTAGGATACTTTCATGAGAAAAGACCCTTCAACAGAATGAAAATGTCCCTTCATTTTATAAATGATCCTTTGGCATTACTAAAATGTACCCTTTGGAAAACTTTAAAAGGACCAATTCCTTCAGACTTTTTTGTTTCGAACAAAAAGTTCAAAATAATTTCTTGCTGAAAGAAATAACACTTGAGCAAAAAGACTAAAATAACACTTACAAGAGACCAAACAAAGGCTTTCGAAGGAAATAACACTTGGTTTTTTTTTTGCTATGGGGATGAACCAATAAGGATGTTGCACTTATCCAAAAGAAAGATGCAAAACTTAAGTGTAGAAATTGGCTAACAGCTAACATTCTTGGCAATTCTTAGGGGAGGCATGCCCACTATGCCTAAGACTAGTTGCCTAAATCATTCCATTGGGAATGGAGTCATGCATATAGGCACTCAAAAATGACTTGAATAAATTTTGGATCAAAAACACAAGCTGGATTGATTCATATGCACAAAGGCAGATGCACACACCAAACAAAAAGAAGGAAACACACTTATCCTATAAAGCACTTAGGGAACACAATAATGAACAAAAGAAAACACGCATAAAATACTATTTACAATAGACTTGTAAGGATTAATAGTGGAACTTTAGATGTATCCCATTCACAAGGAAGGTAATTCTTATCCATTCATCTTGGTCAATTGAAAGGAGTTGATTTGCTTGCACTTGCTAATGATGTAAGGGCCACTCCACAAAGTGTCAAACTTTGTATATCTATTTGGTTTTGCTCTATCCTCATCCCATTTCAAGACTAATTCACCCTCCTTGAACACTCTTTCACTTGCTCTTTTTTCAAAGGAATTCTTCACGAGTACTTGGTGGTGTTTCATGGTCTTGTGTGCATTTTCTCTAGATTCTTGTAGCTACATTAGTTCTATCAATCTAACTTCTATTGGAGTATTTTCAAGTAGTTATAGTTGCTATGCAAGTTCTAGAGTAGGGAGTTATTAAGATATGAAAAACCTAGCCTCTCTCCCATAAACAAGCATAAAGGGAGAATTACCAATTGATCTCTTAGGAGTAATCCTGTCATCCCATAAGGTTGTCTTCAACTTGTTGTGACATGCTCTTTGATTGTTGTCTTGATGATCTTGATGAGATTCTTGTTATTAGACTCAGCCAATCCATTAATTTGAGGGTAATAATTGGATAAGGTACTCATGTAACTCCATTCTTATTTTCCCAATCAAAATTTTTATCTCTTATGAAAATAAGTGCATTATCAAAAATGATAACATGGGGAACTCCAAACCTTGTTATAATACTCTCATAGAACTCCAAGATAGCATTTTCACTTGCCTCCTTCAATGCAATAACCTCTACCCACCTTGTGAAGTAGTCAGTAGCAGTCAATAGCCATTTGTGTCTAACACTTGATGGAGGGTTGATCATACCAATGAAATCAAGGTCCCATTGCATGAAAGGATGGTCTAATTGGATAGGATTCAATGGAAGGGCTACAAGTTTTTTTTTTGCCTAGAAATAAGGCACATTGAGGAA
Organism: Torreya grandis; assembly: GCA_037957365.1. NCBI lineage: Eukaryota > Viridiplantae > Streptophyta > Pinopsida > Cupressales > Taxaceae > Torreya > Torreya grandis. Next base: position 11,978 of record JARHVA010011580.1, on the reverse strand, counting down.
ACTTTTTAGCCCAGTGGTAACAATCCTTAAAAAGACTAGGCCAATAGTAACCAACCCTCATTATCTTTATAGCTTTCATTATAAGAGAGAAATAACCTCCATCTGCACCAATGTGAAACTTTTCCAGTAGCATATCAAATTGATCATTTTTAACACACCTGAATAACACACCATTCATGTCTTTTCTAAAGAGAACACCATCTAAAAGATAGTAAGAAATGGTCTGCAATCTAAAATACCTCCTTTTATACTTGTTCAAGCCATTGGGGCACTCACCATTTTGAAGAAAACTAATGATGTCTTGTGTCCAACTTTGAACTTATATGTGATCAACTGGTTGGGGTTGAGCTTGGTTGATCAAGACTTCCTCATTTAGCTCTTGGAAATTTGAAGCTAAATGCTCACATAATCCTTTTCCCCTTACCAAGTTTATAACCTTAATATCCACATCATACTCCATCACCTTTATAATCCACCCAACTCTCTTTTCATTGAGGTCTTTTCTTAGGAGATTAACTCATTGGTGCTAGGATGAGAAACCATGATATGTATCTTGTTGTTTGAAACCACGTGTCTAAATTTTTTGAATCCTCTTATCACTATTAGATCTTCCTTCTCATCAAATGTATGCTTGACCTCATAATCTTCCAATCCTTGGCTGAAGAATGCAATTGGTTTCTCTACCTCTTCATCAATTTTGCATATGCATAGCTAAGATTGTATCAAGGTTAGCAAAGGTATAAATTATGAAATCTTTGGAAAATTTTGGGTTCAAGAGAGTAGGATATTCTACAATTTCTTGCTTGATTGCCTCAAAACTACCCTTACCTTCCTTTGTCCAAGAAAAATCTTGGTTCTTCTTAAGCATGGTTGTGATAGGCTTTACCACAATTGTAAAGCCTGAAATAAACATTCTTACAAAGTTTATTTTCCCAAGAAGCTTTGAAGTCCTTTTTTGTGTTGAGGTAAATACAAGCCTAGAATAGCCTCAATCCTCTCGAGGTCAATAGACAAGCCTTATTTTGAAACATTATGACCCAATAGCTTACCTTCATGGATATCAAAGATGCAATTTTTTGGATTAAGGGATATTCCATACTCAAACTTCTTAAACACCTACCTTAGATGTTCCATATGATCAGTAGCACCCTTTGAAAAAATAGTTATATCATCAAGGTACACAAGCAAAAACTTATTAATCAAACCCTTTAAAGCCATGTCCATTACCATTTGAAATGTAGCTCCAACATTGGATAAACCAAATGGCATATTCCTATAGGAAAAGGTCCCCTATTTTGTAGTAAAGGTTGTCTTGAAATGATCCTCTTCATTCACTAGTAATTGATTGTAACCTAAATAACCATCAAGAAGTGAGAAACATTGAGAACCTGAAACAACTTGTAAATTTTGTTCCATAGAAGGTAGTGGATAATGATCCTTGAGAGACACTCTATTAAGATCATAAAAATCCATACAAATTCTAATCTCTCCATTCTTATTTTGGATAGGTACAAGATTAGACACCCAAGTTAAGTGTTTTATAAAAAAGATAATCCTAGACTCAATCAACTTGGTCAGCTCTTTCTTCATGAGTTCCTCTATCTTAGGATTGATAGGCCTTTATTTTTGCCTGACTAGTTTAGCTCCAAGTTATAACTCAATGGTGTGATGAGCTAGACTTGGATCAAACCATTTCAAATCTTTATATTCCCAAGCAAAGATGTCATGGAACTCTTTGCATAATTTAATAAAGGTTTGCCTCTCAGATAAAGAACATACCTTACCAAATTTTAGGAGCTTGTCCTTGTAAATCATGACTCTCTCATAGTTCTCTTCTTTTGTTGACATGATCACTCTTAATTTCTTCTTTTGATCATCTTCATTGAAAACAATCTCCAAATTAATCATCACCTTAGGTATCTTTTTTGTCTTCATCTGAATAACTTGTTCTTCATATTGATCATGCAATCTCTTTTGGTTCCTTGAGGAGAATCTTGCCTAGCTTTATAAGAAGTGTGCAATGTGTTCATCACTTTCAAACACTTTCCATGAAACTTAATTATATATAATATAATGCCTCATAATGACCTTGATATGAGACTGATCCTTCTCTTTTACTACTTCAACAACTGCATCAAACCGTGCTCCTATGACAACCAATCTATCAACATGTTTATTTGAATCCTTTAGTATGGGTTGTATGTTGAAGGCATAAAAGTCTTCAAGTAGGTCCCATACCCTATGATTGTAGGATTTAAGAAAGGGATTCTTGGTTGTAGATTTATTTCTCACTTATTGGATGACCAACTCATTATCCCCATAAACCTTCAAATTCTTGATCCCTCTCTTCTTTTCCCATTGGAGGCCATGAACTAGGCCTTCATATTCTACCACATTGTAGGTGCAGCTGAAGTGGAATATATATGAGGAGTAGTATTGATTATTTGATGGAGAAACTAACATAATGCCAGCTCTTGCACCTACTTTGCTTCTTGATCCATCAAAAAACATTTCCCATAGACCTAGCAAAATGAGCTAGGTCTCCCACCACAATGTCTTGTGAGATAGAAGGGTGGAGGATTTGTAGATTTAGTGGAGGGATCTAAGACATGATTTGGAGAATTGGTAAGGGCCACACTATTGTGTTTTGAAGTTTGAGGGAATGCATGAATGTTTGTAAGCTGTTCTTGTAAGAGCTCCTTTTGACGAGGCATATGCAAGACTTCCCAAAGAGATATGTTTGTCTTGGCATTCTTCAAATAATTAAAAATGTTTAGAGCGGAAGTATTCAAATTTTATTGAATTTTTGAAGGTAGTGAGGGAATTTGAACTTACTGCATTATAGGCTTGACAACCCTACTTGCATTTTGACTTTGTTGAGGGGCATGACTAGTAGTAGGTATTTCACTAGGATTCACATTTTGTGGCCTTGGAGAGGCATCACTTAGAGTCACATGTACTCCTAAAACATCTCCCATAGTTCTTTTCTTAGATCTTGTGTTGACTACAATTGATGTCCTCTGATTTAACACATAATCATCCTTAGCTTGAAAGTTCATCATACCTACACTCTAGCTATTACCTTCTCCATGAATATCCCTTTGGTTGGGATTCACTTCTTTTGATGTCATGTAAGGAGTAGTTTCTTCTTATTCCACCAAAGCTTGGATGTCTTCTCCACCATCATACATAAACTGAACTTGAAGTTGTCCCCATTGGTCCAAATGATCCTCCCCTTAGACTAGGTTAGCATGTATTAGAACAACAACCTTCATGGAAGGAGTGGAATTAGGATTATAGGCATTGGGATACCTATTGAAACCTTGTTGACCTTATCCCATTCTTTGGTAGTTGTATTGGGATAGAGATCTATAGCCTTGTTGAGGATAGTATTAAGGGTTAGGTGAAGTACTTGCCTAAAATTGAGCTTGCTTGAACTGAGATCATAATGAAAAGATCTCTTCATCTTTATCCACAACATTATCCATCTTCTTGGGAAAGGTTCTCAGCTTGACATTGGCATTAGGAACTTGTGCTACACTTGGAGCTTCAACTAAACTATGAGACAACAAAGGCATGGAAACTCTTGGAGGGAGATTTTTATCATGTAGTAAGTTATTCTCAGCTTCAATAGCTATCTCATATGTGTCTAGCAGAGTGAATCCTCCCATTGACTATAGCATCATCACCACATCAATACTAATACCCTTAAGATAAGTGGGGAATACAAAGCTCAGAGGAGGTCTCATGACAGGTGGAAACCTATGCCATGTCCTTTGAAATCTTTCATTAAAATCTCCCATGGATTCATTAAGACCTCTCTTTATCATGTTTAGCTGATGGATTAGTGAAGTATGGTCACTCTTATTCTCAAATATAGTTACCAACAATTCCCCAAAGCCATCCTAACTTGTAATGCAACCACCTTTTAAAGTCCTATACCAGTCAAGTGCCTTGCCTTTTAGAGACATAGTAAGTAATTTAATGGCTATGTTGGCTCAAGTGATATTATGGAAGTTAAATTTTTTTGAGATATCCCTAATATGCTCAAATGGGGTAATAAGACCCTCTCCATTGAAACCAAGGAGACTCTTGGTAGCATTTGGATAAATAGGGTCATATGCAAGAAGGTCAATTAGATTTTGGGTGTTAAACATTGATAAAGGTTGTTGCCTATCCATTTCTCTTTTTCCCTCTTGATATCCTATTTCTCCAACTTCCTCAACTTCTTCTTCTTCTTCTCCAAAACCTCCTTGTGAAGGATCTATAAGCGCTAGGAATGGTTCAGGGTGTTGTTCTTCAAGAAGAGATTCAACTAGAGGGGCTTGATCAGAAGTCTTAGATGACCTAGTGAGGACCATAAAGTATAATGTGGGAAACTTGATCTGAAACTAAAGATTTTCACCTTTTGGATTCGATAAATGTTGGGTTAGGAATATATATACAACCTTAGGCTTTTCAAGACCAACATTCACCTTGACATGTCAATAAGTTGTCCCACTGGGTGTGCCATAACTATTGTCTCCAAATATTACACTCTAGAAGAGAGTGTTAAATCCTCTTCCAAGTTTGGGCAATTTTAGAACATTTATAGGCATATGCATATGCTTATAAAGGAAATGAACCTCTAGATTTAAAGGGGCTAGCTCCCTGAATGTGTCTCTACAAAATAACCTCTATCTAAACTAGTTTGATCTAAAGGAAAAGATTTAGAAATTAAATAAAAATAAAACCTACTCCAAGATTGGTGATGCACTGAGATTATCTTACACATGAATATCATATCTTAGTGCACAATACAACAAAATACATAGACTATTTTTAAGCTCTAAATATTCTAACACAAGTATTTCAGTATAGAGGTGATATGTATGAAATGACACAAGGAAAATGAACTGAAAGACAAACTACATATTCTAAGAATAGTTATACACATGCATAAATTCAATACACTTAGATGCACTCCATATGACTTGTTAGACCTATAACTCTTGCTCAGACATGAAGGACAAAAGATAAAAAGATGAAAAACATCACTTGTTGTCACTATATGTCACTTACACACTTAGATACATAAAAAAAAGACTTGTACCAATGCTTAAAGGAAAAACATGACATTAATTCAGTAGGGCTTCACCATACACTGCATGGTTGTTTTTACACTAGCACAAGGGTTATATATATAGCAGAGAGGAAGTGAGAGGGGGAGGCCTTTAGGTGCCAAAGAGAGGAATCAATCTGTTAGGAGTCTCCATCTCTAGTTGTAACCATATTTTCCAATTATGCTTATTCAGGCCATCTAATTGATCCATGTCACCTCCCTTGAACACTCTTGGCTTGCTCTCTCAAAGATGATTCTCAAATGGTTTCCCAATAGAATCAAGATATTTTGAGTAATGGCATTAATGTAGTTATTATAAGAGATTCCACCAATTTCAAATTTGTCTTGATGCTAACAACTTTCCATCAGCTTATTAAGGTATGCAACAACATATGGGAGAGTCATTTTCACTATGTTGGCCTTATCTTCCTTCTTTGATTAGTCATAAAAAATGACTCAAATCTTGATCTAATAAATGGTAAGATGAGTCATCTGATTTGATTTGGTGGATGCAAAATGTGAGCCCTTGGATGCTTGGGATCCTCTTATTGAACACCAACAGCTAGTCCCTCATCTTGAAGTTGACATCCATATAGCCGTCACTCTACTGGGACCATTTCTTCGAAGGCATTTCCTTTGTGCCTTTATTTTGGGCATTATTTTTGAATAATTTCCCATGGGAATTTTATTTGAAAGAAATAACCTTTTGGGCCCATTTTGGTTGGTCCATTTTGATTGATCCTTGTCCTTTTGGACCTTTTGGATTGTCTCTTCAGAAATATTATTTTGAACATAATGTTTGAAATAATTATTTTGGGCTTTCTAAAAGTGTCCCTTTAGAAACTTTTTGAAGGACACTTTTTCTAAGAATAACCTTTTAGTATTCCCATTTCACCTCTTTGAAATCTTAAACATGCCCTTCATCATTCTTGAAATGTCCCTTTGAAAAGCCCAAAAAGGACACTTTCTCAAGAGAAGGCCCTTCGGGGAAAGTGTGTAGCACACTTTGCATAGAAAAAGACCCTTTTCTTGAGAAATGGCCCTTCAAAAAGATTGTTTTAGACAAAAAGTCTGAAACAATTCCTTCAAAAAAATGCAAAGTGTCCCTTTGAAAAACTTGCAGTGGACCAATTCCTTGAAAGAACAAACCCTTTGGAAAGATTATTTTGGATAAAAAGTTTGAAACAAATCCTTTGGAAATCTTGTAGATGCCTTTCAAAAACTTGAAATGTGCCCTTTAAAAAAGAAAAAGACCCTTTAGAAAAGAAAAAGTTGTAAATGTACCTTTTGGAATTTTTACAAGGGATACTTTTTCCAGAGAAAAAGACCCTTCAAAAAGATTGTTTTAGAGAAAAAGTCTGAAACAATTCTTTCAAAAAAATGTAAGGGACATTTCTTTTTGAAAAAATTAAGGGACATTTATTTCTGAAATCTCCCAAAGTACTCTTTGGAAACCCTGTTTAGGACACTTTCATGGGGAAAATACCCTTCGATAGAATGAAAATGTCCCTTAAAAAATATTAAAAATGTCCCTTTGTTTTAGAAATAATCCTTCAACATTCCTGAAATGTACCCTTTGGAAAACCTGAAAAGGACCAATTCCTTTGGACTTTTTTGTTTCAAACAAAAAGTCTAAAACAATTCCTTGTCGAAAGAAATAACACTTGAGAAAAAAGACTAAAATAACACTTGCAAAATACCAAACAAAATCTTCTGAAGGAAATAACACTTGGTTTCTTTTGCTATGTGGATGAACCAATAAGGATGTTGCACTTAGCCAAAAGAAAGATGCAAAACTTGGGTGTAAAAATTGGCTAACAGGTTGCTCAAAAGGGAAAATCCTTATGAATGATGAAGAAATAGATGAAGAAGATGCTGAAGTGAACCTTGGGGCAGAATTGGTAAGTGCTCTAGAGGAGTTTAAGTTCCAAAGAAGGAAGAATTAAAAACTAAGATCATTAGTTAAGGTCTATGAATAACATATTGGTTTATTTGAAGAGAGACTAAATAACACATCCAAGGAGCATGATGACATCATCAATCAGGTTGAAAATTAAACGGAGATATTCACTACTAGCCTAAAGGCTAAGGAAGAAAAATACACTAGGTGTAAATCAAAAATGGAGTCCTTAAAGTCATAATTGGATCAAGAAACTAGCAAGAAGAAGACCTATGAGAAGTTTGAAAAGAACACTGAGGCTCTAAATGACATTTTGAGTATTCAAAAGTTTGTCAATGATAAGGTAGGTCTTAGTTTCAAAATAAATCAAAAGGAAAACAAGGAGAATGCTAATGTAAACAAGAAGGTCAACCTCAAGAATAATATGAAGACAAATTATGTTAGACAACCAAATGCCATAAGGTATGAAGATTCATTCAATGGTTACTATCTCTCATGTAGTCAGTTTGGTCATCAACCAAGAGAGTGTAAAAGACCCTCCAAGAATGAGTACTCATGGAACTATGAGAGGAGTCATAATTCACATCAGTTAAGATATATGAGTGATGTTATTTTCTATAATTATCTTAGCATTGGTCATATTGAAAGATTCTGTAATCGTGAATCATCAAGATAGAAAAATAATATTCAAGATCTTAGAGTTCAAAGCCAAAGTTAGTCAAGCTTAATCATGATCAGTTTACAAGACAAAGTGGACTATTTTCTATGGTAGAGCATAGACCAAATATTAAAGATTATCAAGAGATTTCATTATTAGCTCAGATTGTTGACCACATAGATGATGAAGAGGCCAAGCCAAAGATGATACTAAATCCTAAAAGGATCCTAAAAGGATCCTAAAGGATTATCAGTCTTGTGAGAGAATGGAGATCTAGGAATCTCTTGAGTTTGTGTTGTTTTAGTGCCCTACGGTAAGGGGTGACTCCATTAGGCTTCATGGAGACACTCATTAGTTAGTGGAAGCTTGGTAGAGATCATGAATACATGTTGAATAATTTTGATAGAGGTTGAAGTGGTATTGGTATCAAGATTTTTGAAGGAAGATAAGGATGGTCTAAGAGTCTTAATGACTCATATGGTGAGCTTGAATGTGAAGAAAAAGGGGGGAATCCATAATTCTTCAGTTGATGTCAAGAATATGGTGGACTATTGTGTGATCAAAGGTTTGAGTCATATCAATCATGTCAAGGACAAGGTGAGTGCTCTTGTGATCTGAATTCATTTGAAGGAGGTATGCATAAAGTAAGGGGGAACATGTTCTTATAATGCTTCATATTCTTTGTGTTGAGCTTTTGTTTAAAGAATGTGTGATTTCAAATAGAAATTTGTGAAAGACCCTTTATCATTAATGTTAAAGGGGGTGAAAGACCAAAATGGGGGAAATGAAAATGATCAAGTTTTAGTATGTTTGCCATCAATGACAAAGGGGGAGTTTGTTGAGAAGTGTTGTCATTGATGTCAATGTTGATGTCATTGATGTCAAGGTTGATGTCATTGATGTCAATGTGCATCTGGATAAGATGCGTGGTGAGTGGAATTTGAGGTATGAGATTGTGAGTTTGTTGATCTTTGTCTTCTTTGTTGATTGATGTCAAGGCTAATATTAAGGTAAAGGTCATGGAAGATGTTTGAAGACAACTAATGTCTGCATAGATAGCCATGTGACAAGATGAATTTGAATTGAAGAGATAATTTGAAGGAAACTTATGTAATATGGTTGCATGAAGGAGTCATAGGTCAAGGTGTCGAAGGTGTTCAGGTGCATGGAAGAGAGATGTCAAGTTATATGATGCTTGGTCATGTGGTTTTAGGTCTGTATGAGGTTATGAAAGACTGTTGTCATCAGAAAGAGATTGGTGTAGTGATATGAATAAGGTGTAATGTATTATATCTATTTGGTTGATGTTTTATTGAGGTCATGACATAGAAGGAATAGGTCAAGGCATTAAGTGCTTAAGTAGCCTAAGCCTAGTCATGGCATGAAGAGACCTTATAATAAGGTTATGATCATGATGTCTTGGTGAGATGAGTGCACATAGGAATGAGTGGATGTATGAGGTTTTTTGAACATGTATGTGAGGTAATGGAGCACTCATGAGAGTCTTAGGGTGAGCTTATAGGGGTAGGACCTTCAGACTAAGTCTACACCAAGACCACTCTTAGACCCTTCCTAGCCTATGATGTATCATGATCTGTTGTCAAGGCATGTGAAAGATGTATGGTAGTTTTTAATCATGAGATAGGTTTCTTTAGTATTTTAGTGAGGTAGATAGTTCATGGAAAGAGGCATGAAGGTCAGTTTTAAGGCCTAATGTGATTTGTAAGTCAAGGCCTAGAGAGTAGAGAGAGAGAGAGTATGGCCTAATAAGGGGGTCATGATAATATTTCAAGGTGTTTGAGATCATGTAAGCATTATTAGATGTGAGGTATGTTTTTTAAAGTTTTTTCATGAATATTGAGGTCATAGTGTGAAGGACAAGACATGAAAAGTTATTTAGAGGTCTCTCGAGTGCTTAGAATGAAGGGTTCTCAACCCAAAAAAGATATTCTTGTACTCATTAAATCATAAAACATTTTAATGGGAACCTAATCAATTCATGGTATATGGATAAGGGTCCTATATCAAAATTCTAGGCATTAATTTTTGGATTGAGGTGTTGTAATTTATGAATGATCATTAGGAGTGGAAATAGGTTTAAACCCTTTTAGAACCCTAATAAGGACTTGATGTTGAAGATGTTGATAAAAAGTTACTATAATGGATTTGTATACTTAGATAATCTATTTTATATTGCATTGGACTCTCCTAGGTACATCTAGGTGGTATTGGTTAGAGAGAAGAGAGAGAATAAGGTAGAGATTCATGTTATAGGCTTATTTATGAAGTTGTAGAATTCAAAAGTCACATTGGACATAGTAAGAAAATGGATGGAGAAATAAGGTAGAGACTCATGTTTCATGTCCATGAATGTTTTTGTACATGTTACATCCCTCAAATGTGTTAAACCGGTCATCCAATTTAGCTCGTCACTAATAGGCCTAATGGTGCAAATAGTGAAAAACCCAGGCAACAGTGAGAAAATGAACATGAATGTGTTTTCATGATAGAATTATGAAACCAAGTGTATGGAGATGTTTTTTAGGAATTTTAAGATATTATTATGCTTTTAAAAATCTTTGGATATCATGTGTGTGGTGAAAAAGTTGTTCACAAGTTGACCTGTCTAGTTCAAATGAGACAGTGAGGTATAAGGTCATGAGATTGGTCTACAAGAATAATATTTGACATTTGACCATATGATTTTATATCTAATAATGGTTTAATGATATCATAGGATAATATACATACATCATAAGTCATATAAAATGTCTATACATGTGTTAGATATCTAAGTCACCATGATTATGTTTTGAGGAAAACTAGTAGTTTTGAGTGAGTAAGTTGCAGAGGAGTTATTGAAGCCTTATCTTCTGAGTGGAAGTGTATAATTTAATTGGTGATGACACTGAGGTAATTTATACTCTATCTATGTAATTTTTTTATCATAATTGAGTGGATTAAGTGAGTTTGAGTTGTAGTATTGAAAGGGATATTTTTGGTGTTCATAGGCTTAATAGGACTGAGTACTAATGAGGGGTTTTAAGTAGTAATTTGTTGTAAAATGTATTTTTGATCCTAGAGAACATTAATGGTGGTTTATTTTATTTTTATATGATATTTTCCTACCATGTTTGGATTTTTAAAGTGCTCTAATGAATTCAAAGTGTAACATGTGTTTAAGAAGGCCTAATAGGTCTCCATGAGACCTAAAATAAAAATGAGGCCTAATTGAGTCACAAAAAACCAAAAGGGACTCAAATATAGGTTTATTAATGTAAAAAATATTTTATAATAAATATTATATGGAAGTCCTATGAGGTTAATGGTGTTTGGCCAACTAAGTGGTATATGAACAATGAATGGTATATATACAAGGCAGTTTTATACCTATTTGAGTATGTATAGTGTATGTGTATGAAATAGCACATTGTTGAGAAGGAGGTATTTTTATACAATAAAAGGATATATATAGGATATAAAATTAATATTTTAAAATGTGTCTACATATTAATATCAAGGTCATATGACCTAATCAGTCTTGAAGAGACCTAGTTGAGTGAAGAAGCCTAGAAGGCAAGTTTCAGAGGGAGAAGGAGCTGCAAAGAGCTAAAGAAGGTTATCATAATTTTTTGTGTGATAAATAAGGTGTTATGAAGGTGATAAAATAAATTATGTGTGTTGATTTTGTGTTGATTCATCTAGGGGGGTTGGTGCCTCTCCTTGCAAGTGGGTGCTTACTAAAGCCTAGTCAAGTGGGTGCTTGGCTAGTTTGGGGTTGGTTTTCCATGTGAAGTTGGTGCTTTAATAAATTTGGTTTTTATCTTATAATAATTTATTCCATTTTAAAATATTATTTTTTTTTCCCCCTTGAGTGTTTCCCCACATATATCATGTGTTCTTGTGTTTCATACTTATGTGGATAGTTACTCATGCTTTATATATCTATATGTTTGTTTGAATGGTTCATGATTGATTAAATGTAATTGAAAGAAAGGTTTTGAAGGATTATTCAACCCCCCATCAATCATTGTGTTTCCAATACATTCCATTTCCTCCTAATGATAAATAACCAATAACTTTCCTTCTCATAAGTTCTAATTACTGAAGCAGGATTTGAATGATTATGTGCATAAGTCTATAAGTTATAAAATAATTAATTATCGTAACGCACAAGAATATTATTTTGGTATAATAAAAACTTTATTATGTCACATTTTGAGTCAAACTTTGGTGCTTTCATGTTTTGATTTTGTCTAAGGTAATAATTTGTATCTAAAAATTATTATTTCAAGGTGTGGAGATGAATCTATGGACTC
>JARHVA010011579.1:0-43943 GCA_037957365.1 Torreya grandis | reverse complement strand
AACTTAGAACAATAAAAGGATGAAAAATCAAAATCAAACAAATAAATAGTACCACAAGCATAGGTAAAGCACAAAAATGATACAAATCTACCTCTCAAAAATGAGGATCAATGTTCAAAGTAATATAGGTTTGGTCAATAATATCTACAATAGTTTGATTATCAAAGTCAAGGGTTGGACAAACATGCTTAAGGCATCACTACTATTATAGAAGTTGATAATGTTTGTCACCAAGTTTTGGGATTTATTGAACAACCTAGGTAAAATCATTCATAGACATAATTTATTAAAGGAAAAAGATACATATACAAAAAAAATTCAACACTAGAATTCCATTGGTTCAAAATCAAGAAGCTAATGATGAGTGGAACAATATAGGTTATTATTATTTCCAAGTTATAAAAAATGAATCTAAATATTTAGAATAATATTCATAGAAATTCCCTTATGATTAATAATCATGCACAATTCATTTAATTTATACAAAACATTGTGATAGGGAGTCTCCCATGAGACTCATTGGTTAGTATCATCTCTTCTTAGCCTTAATTATAAATAGTTTATTTTTTCTTACTTTTATATAGTTTCTTAGTATTAATTATGGATAGTCTCCTTATGATTTATTATATATAGCTCATTATCAAAATATAAAAAAACATTCAAATAATTTAGAACACAAAAAAATATTTCAACTTTATGCATCATCCATGCTTTACGTTTATAATATCATGCTAGACTTACATTTGATTTTTTATGCTATTGTTTATCAATTTAACTACATTACCATTCTTCACTTGATCTTCTTTTGAGTGTGTGTAGTGACATCCAACTCCTTGATTGCTTCACTCTACCCATTTAGGGGGAATCCTACTTCTACATTCAAGACATACATCAATTAATTTACCCACAGAGGGCATCTTCTACATGAATACACCATCCATGTTATGTCATTCCTACACCACATGTTCTAGTTATCATGTTAATATACATTACTTACTAGCTTACATAGATTACTCTATCAACATTCACTAGTATATAGCACTTGTGTAGTTTTTAGCATTTACCTAGTCTTGTACTCCATGTCTTGCATACTTTCATTTATTAGTTTGATTAGTTAGATGTGATTGTATTTATAGTTTTTACACGATTTACTTTCTTTTCTTATGTAGATAGATTTATTACATTCCTCATTTCCTATTTGTCTCTTGTATGTGCTTTAGGGATTTTTCTAATGTCCTTTGCTTCTATTCAATTGTGTGCCTTAGGAAATTTACTAATGTCCTTTATATGTACTATTCTATGTGATTGTGGCCCTCATGCCAACCCTTTCTTGTTTCAATTGTATGTGTATGGGACATTTGAACATGCCTTGGATGTTTACTTTCTATTTTGAGTTACATGTGCCCATGTTCCTTAGTATCTTGGCCCCTTGGCCATTTTTGTATGCTTCTAGATTCTTATCTCATGTGTTTATTGCTTATTTTCTTCTCATTTTTTATAATTCCATGATCCACATCATGAATTATCTTGATATCTTTGATGTAATGATGGACATCTTACTCCATCCCTCCATAACAACTAACTAGAATTTTAGTTTTAGTTCATTACATTACACATGATATTACATTTTTATATCTATCTAGGCATACCCCTATTGATCTAATAATATCCATTTTAAATCATGTTATATCTTGAGATATCTTGTCCATTATCATTGCTATATCATGTATCTTTATAGCATAAGAAACTTGTAGGGCTCTTTCTTCTGAGGGTAGTCATTACAGGGTCTTTATTCCTACTCTCAAAAAAGGGGGAAATAAATGGGGGCTTTGTCATAGAGATAAAAACTCCTAACGATAAAAAAATTAGCATTTATAAGACCTAAAATACCAACCAAACATCAAACTAGTTAGAAAAAACTAGGTAGATAGTGAAAATATCAAAATAATCAGATTTGTATTAGACTAAAAATGCCAAGATTGGAATATAACATTAGTTCCACTACTTTCCATTTTTGGTGCTCTTGTTCAAATAATAGAAAAACTAGACTTTATAGAAGAAAGAAAAAATGTGGGTTCAACTATAGTTTTACACAGTCAAACTAGTTTAGAATTAATAGTTTTTATTATGCTTTTACTAAGAGAATCCAGATATAAGGGGCATTATGCATGATATGATGGATCTCACTTCTAGTTTTAGAAATGGTAGTTGGTATAACTTCTAGAACAAAATCTATGTTTCAAACACCAATGATTAGAGGAAATGTGTGGCATATTTATTTTTATTTTCTTTTCAAGTTTAGTATCACCCAAGCATTCTCAATAGTTGTGTGCCTTATTCCATCTATAGGTGGTTGGCATCATTTTTGAGTGAATTTCATAAAATCATAACTTCCACATTTCAAAGTGGCTTCCATATAAGCCTAGTACGCTAGTTTTAGATTTCCTTTTATACAAGCCTAATCTCCATTTTTTGGAGTGGCCAAGAGTGGCTTAGTTTGTAGCATACATTCATCTATCAATGTCAACATTGTCAGATCATAGTGCATTCATGGACTTTAATAACCATATCATATGACACACATTTCATATGGGTATCAGTTCATAGATTCACTTCATAGGGTAATGATAGATCAAAAGGACTAGCTATCCTTTGTATTATTGAGCCACCTATTGAGAGGGATTGGATACATAGTTCAAACATTTATTAGCACATGCATGACCACCTATCTCCACTTAGTGGGTGATGATGGAACCAAAGGGCCAGCCTTTACATTCTTGAGCCATTCTCAGGGAATTGAGCACTTAGCTCCATTCACAATATTACTCTTGTTACAACACATACCTAGCAACACTCAACATCATTCAAAAACACAATAGGTTTTTTATTGGTTCACATACCTAGTGAAGTTTATTTCATTCCTTTCTATGCTACTCTCTCTTACCCAACTTTGTACATTCTTATTTTAGATATAATGTATCTATTAAGAACTGATCTACTCTTTATTTTCTTTATATATTCATACTTCACAATATGTTTTCTCTATATGCACCCAACATCCACATAGCTTCATGAGCTTCACCCCTTATCAATAAGTTCTCATGGGCATTCTATTTTTGCTTTACCCTACTATTTCACTTTTTTTTATCAATAGAATAAAAGGGTGTGTGGGAAATGTAGTTATATAAAATGTGAAAAATGGTAACTTGAGCATGGCTAATGATACCCAACCGTTAGGTTCCTCTTGATTGCTCTCATGACCCTAATAGGCATATTTTCATTGATTCTCAGTCATCCATAACCTTTTATACTTTATCCTAGCTTATGTTAGGCCCCTTTTTTCCATGAATAATACATCCCCCAAGTCTTGTTAGTGTAAGACAATAGAACCACACTTAGACTATAGCACCAATGCCAATCTTATCTACTTTTGATGCTCATGTTCAAGTATAATTCTAGACCCAATGATCAATTCCTTCCAATTCCTAATATTTATCCTTATCATCCTAAACATGAGTACATTCAACCCATGACAAATATATCCCTATAAAAGTGCATTCAAAGATCATTTGGAATGGGTTAGAATTTATCACTAAGCAAGAAAGAATACAAGCAAGACTACTCATGCAATCTTCCCTATTCTCTACATACAAACCAACCAATATTCATAAAAGACTATTAAAATCCTTACACTAGTCCACAACCAGCTCAAGCACATATAATTTAGTATTTTCCATATGCATACACACTTTTTTTAAAAAGCACATCAAGTGGGAGAACTGCATATGGCTTTGATCACTCTTTGGAGTATTGGTATGTAGGCAACATTCCCACACAAGGGGTGTGGATACACATTCAATGAATTTTTACATTGATTAAACGCTCCTCTTTCTCAAAATTATTCAAAGAATAATGGAATATAGGGTTTTAAGGGAAAACATTCTCTATAGGGAGTTCTATAGACTTCTATCTTCCAAAACTTCATAGATAGGGTCACATAGGCATAGCGAACAAAACCCAAAAATCTCAAATCCTTAAGAAAATAGTGGAAGAGGTGGAATACAATGATGGTACCACTCTTGTCAACTTTTGATGATCCTACCTAATCATAAAATAAAAGTTAAATCTTAGTTTGTGATAGTGTCCTAGTCATACATAATGAATATTAAACCCTATCTCAACCATATTAATCAATTTTTAGTTAAGTCTTATTTTCTTCCACTTATTAATATTTTGAGAAAAGACAAAATTGTAATCTAATTTACACAAATTAGTACCTTACTTATTACATATTTATTTACTAATTTTACTAAGACCCTTTAACTAAATTAAGAATAATACACAAATATTCTCAAAATTGTTAAATCATTTGGTGAACCCAAATTACTCCATTTCCACATTAAAACCGTAGAAACTCTAGGGTAAATTCCTACTAATTTTTCCTATTTTTTTATGATTTTTTAACCGCATAATAAAATAAAAAACTAATATTAAATTTTAAATTTTTTTAGTAATTTTAAAATAATTTTATTTAAAACCCTAGTTGCCCATATTAGGTCCCAATAATTTTTAAATAATTTTTTGATTTTTTGCTAGCATATTAAAATCATAAATTCACTTCAAATTTCAAAATTCAATAGTAATTTTCCAAGACATTTATTTTTAAAAATCCTAGTTACTTCAACTAGGTCGTATTAAATCATAAATTTTCTAATAAATTTTTGATTTTTTACATGCATACTTAACCTAGAAATTCACTTAAAATTTTAAAATTTCATAGTAATTTTTTAAATAATCATTTTTCAAAGCATAGTTGCATATACTAGGTCCCATTGTTTCTCAAGGTATCACCTTACATCTAAACTCAGATTGAACATCAAAATAAAAATGGATCAGACTTATTTCAAAATATTTCTTACAAATAATGAGGAGACCATACTTGGTCCTATCTTGTATATGAATGATGAAGTTTACCATATGTTAATGCAAAGTTTCATTCTTTCCCTTTCATACTTATTTTTCATAATAAGGGATGATATTACAAAATTTATTTCTAAACATGCATAAGATTTCAATATGTCTTTCCCTTTCATACTTAATTTTCATAATAAAGGATGATATTACAAAATTTATTTCTAAACATGCACAAGATTTCAATATTTATTTTCTCTCTCTCTCTCTCTCTCTCTCTCTCTCTCTCTCTCTCTCTCTCTCTCTCTCTCTCTCTCTCTCTTTCTCTCTCTCTCTCTCTCTCTCTCTCTCTCTCTCTCTCTCTCTCTCTCTCTCTCTCTCTCTCTCTCTCTCATGCAAAATCATTTCCAACTATATTTTGATAAACATGTTAGAAATATTATGTTACAATTCAAAACTCTTTATGCATTAATGCACAATTCCATGATCTCTACCCATTACTTTCTATATCTCATATGCAAAAAAATACATTTTTACCTTGCCACACATATTAGGCATATCATAACACATTTAAAAGTTCTTTATGCTTTAGTGCACAATTTCGTGCTTTATACCCCTTTCTTGCTCTCTCATGTGGAATATTATTTATAATCATTTTGCTAAACAACTTTAACTCCACTTACATGAATTTCATCCCATATACATAGTTTATACCTAGATATACCTAACTCCTTGGCTATATGGTTTTAAAATAAGCTAACTACCACCTGTCAAGTTTCAATGTCATATCTTCTACATAAGAAATAAATTCCTTCACCTCCTCTCCCCCAAGAAGGTGATAGCTACTTTCCTCTAACTAGGTTCATGATATCACTCCTCTAAAAGTTGAGGTATCCTATACTATTGTTCTTAATGCATACATTCAACCTATAGTTTCTTCAAACCCTCTTCAACATATGTGCTTATATGCTCAATCAGAAGCAACTAGATTTTGTACTTGTAAGACTCTAAGGGATAAAATCACCAATATGAGCAAGTTAATTTTAGATTCACAAACATAGAATCAGCTATTACATGAAAAAATCACAACATAGGAAAATCATATTATAATACAAAATCCTCAAAGACACCCTAGTTTCAATCATGTATATGCACATTCACCTAGTTAATTGGTTGTAAGTAATGTTACATATCAAAATAATAAATTACTAAAAAAAATATATAACTAGTGATTCAAAAAGAATTCAAAGATCGAATATGAGTTCAAGTGAGGTACTAAGAGAAATGGTTAAATCTAAGTTGATCAAACTACCTCTTCTACATCAAGTGAGAAGATCCAGATATTCTTGTGTATATCATAGAATTCATGGGCATCACACATATTCAAGTTTTGAATTTAAAACACATATACAATAGATAATTGCTAATAATGACCCTATAAAAGGTAAATCGGTCAATCAATCTATGGTGACATAGGAACACATTCAAAAAGGTTCAAATCCAAAAACAATATAAAAGTGGTTACTAAAGCATAAGTCAGAACAATAAAAGGATCAAAACTCAAAATTAGAGTAATAAATAGTACCAAAAGCATAGGTAAAGTACAAAAAAGATGTAAATCTACCTCCCTAAAATGAGGCTTATCTTTCAAAGTAGTATGGGTTTGGTAAACAATATCTACAACAGTTTGATTATCAAGGTCAAGGGTTGGGCAAGGATGCTCAAGGCATCACTACTATTATTGAAGTTGATAATGTTTGTCACCAAGGTTTGAGATTTATTGAACATCCGAGGGAAACTCATTTATAGACATAATTCATCAATGAAAAAGATCAATATACAACAAAAGTCAACACTCATTCCATTGGTTCAAAATCAAGAAGATAATGATGAGTGGAATGTTATAGGTTGTTATGATTTCCAAGATACTAATAATGAATCCAACTATTTTGAATCATATTCACAACCATTCCTTCATACTTCATAATCATGTATGATTCCTTTATTTGATACAGGACCATGACAGGGAGTCTCCCATGAGACTCATCAGTTAGTATCATCTCTTCTCAGCCTTAATTATACATAGTTTATTTTTTCTTACTTATACATAGTTTCTTAGTATTTCTTGTACATAGTCACCTTTTGATTGATTTTACAAAGCTCATTATAAAAATATCAAAAAAATTCAAATAATTCAAAACACCAAAATTATTTTAATTGTATGCATCATCCATGCTTTACATTTATAATATTATGCTAGACTTACATTTGCTTTTATATGCTATTTTTTATTGATTTATCTACATTACCATGCTTCACTTAATCTTCTTTGAGTGTGTGCATTGACATCCAACTCCTTGATTACTTCATTCTGCCCATTTAGGGGGCATCCTACTTCTACATTCAAGACATACATTGATATATTTACCCATTGGGGGCATATTTACATTACTACATCATCTAGGTCATGTCATTCCTATACCACACACTCTAGCTATCATGTTAATGTACATTACTTACTAGCTTACATAGATTACTCTATCAACATTCATTAGTATATAGCACTTGTATATTTCATGGCATTTACCTATTCTTATACTCCATGTCTTACATGATTTCATTTCTTACTTTGATTAGTTAGATGTGATTGTATTTCCAATTTTTACATGCTTTCCTTTCTTTCCTTGCAAAGTTAGATTGATTGCATTCCTTAGTTCCTATTTGTTCTATGTATGTGATTTAGGACATTTGTCAATGTATTTACTTCTAATCATGTGTGTACCTTAGGAAATTTTCTAATCTCCTTTATCTATACTCTTTTATGTGATTGTGGCCCTCGTGCCAACCCTTAGTTGTTTTAATTGTATGTGTATGTGGCATTTGAACATGCCTTATATGCTTGATTTCTAGTTTGAGTGAAATGTGCCCATTTTCCTTGTTTGCTTGGACCCTTGGACATTTTATTCACTTCTTAATTATTATTTTATGTGTTTTTTTCTTGTTCACTTCTCATTTTTTACAATGACATGATTCATATCATGCATTATCTTGCTATCTTAGATGCTATGATGGACATCATTCTCCATCCCTCCATAGAAAATAACAACTAACAACTGACTAGAATTTTAGTTCTAGCTCATTACATTACACATGATATTATATTGGTATATCTATCTTGGCATACCCCTATTGATCTAACAATCTCTATTTTAAACCATGTTATATATTCAGATATCTTCTTGATTATCATTTATATATCATGTATCTTTATAGCAAACACACTTGTAAGGCTCTTTCTTATGAGGGTAGTCATTGAAGTCTCTTCATTCCTACCTTCAAAAGACAAGGAAATAAATAGGGGATTTTTCATATAGATCATAACTCCTAATAGTTAAAAAAGCATCATTCAGAACACCTAAAATAGTAGCAAGACATCAAACCAATCATAATAGACTAGGTAGATAGTGAAAATTTTAGAACCATTATAATATTTGGCTTAGGAAAACAATACTAAAATTAGAATACAACACTAGTACTAATACTATCTATTTTTGGTGCTCCTATCTAAATATCTAAAAAAATAGACTTTCTAGAAGCAGGCATAAAAGTAGATTTAGTTATAGTTTTGCATAGTCAGACTAGTTCAAATTAGTAGTCTTTAGTATACTTTTGCTTAGAGAATCTAGATACAGGGGGAATTCCGTATGACATAATGGATCTCACTTCTAGTTTTAGATATGGTATGTAGTAGAACTTACATATCATAATCCATGTTTCAAACACCAATGATTGGGGGAAATGTGTGCATCACATTTCTTTTCTTTTCTTTTTGATTTTATCATTACCCATGAATTCTTAGTAGTTATGTGCCTTATTCCATATGTAGGTGGTTGGCATTATTTTGGAGTGGCTTTCATACAATCCTAAATTTCACATTTTGGAGTGGTTTTCATATAAGCCTAGTACACCAGTTTTAAATTGGCTTTCATACATGCCTAATCTCCATCTTTCAGAGTGGCCAAGAGTGGCCTAGTTTCTAACATATATTCAACTATCCATGCCAACATTATTAGATCATACTACATTCATGAGATTCAAGATCCATATCATATGACATGCATTTTATACTCATATTAGTTCATAGCTTCACTTCATAGGGCAATGATGGAGCCAAAGGACTAGCTAGCCTTTGTATTCATGAGCCACCTATTTAGAGGGATTACACATATAGTACATACATAGATTAACACATGCATGCCTACCTAGATTCACTTAGTGGCTGATGATAGAGCCAAAGGACTATCCTTTGCATTCTTGAGCAACTTTCAAGGAATTGATAACTCAACTCTATTCACAATATTACTCTTGGTACAACACTTACCCATCATCATTCAAAATCACTCAGCATGGTTTAGCAACATAATAGGTTTTTTATTAGTTTACACACATGGTGAGGTGTGTTTGTTTCTTTCTCTTCCTCTATCTCTTACCCAGCTTTGTAAATTATTATTTTAGATATATTTTATGTAGTAAAATTTGATCTAATCTTTGTTTTTTTTATAGATTCATACTTCACAACATGCTCTCTCTATACACACCTAGAATCACACATCTTCATGAGCTTCACCTTTATAGTTAAGTTTAGGTACGCTTTCTATTTTTCCTTTATCTTAGTATTTCACTTTTATATATTGTTAGAATAAAGTGGGAGCAAATTTAGTCATATAAAATGCAAAAATTGGTAACTTGAGCATGGATAATAACACCCAACCCTTAGGTCCCTCTTGATTTCTATCATGACCCTCATAGGCATATTTTCACTAATTCCAATCATCTATAAATTTCCAAACTTGATCTTAGCTATGATAGACCCATTTTTGATGATTAATCCATCCCCCAAGTCCCATAAACTCAAGATAATAGCACCACACTTGGACTATAGCATTGGTACCACTCTTGTCTACTTTTGATGATCCCATTCAAGTATAATTTTTGCCCCAATGATCAATTCCTTCTGGCTTCCCATCCTTCTCCTTACCAACCTAACATGATCACATTCAACCCATGACAAATAGATCCCTATAAAATCTCATTCAAAGATCATTTGGAAAGGGTTAGAAATTATCACTAAGCAAGCAAGAATACAAGCAAGACTATTGAATCAATCTTCCCTATTCTCTATATACAACCAACCAATATACTTAAAAGCCTATTCAAATACTTACACTAGTCCCTTAACACCTCAAACATATCTAGTTTACCATTTTTCAACTCCATACACACTATTTCACAAACAACTTCAGGTGGGAGAACTACATATGGCTTGATCCCTATTCAAAGTATTAGTATGTAGGCAAGGTGCCTACACAAGTGGTGTGGATACATGTTTAGTGAATACTACACACACTAACCACCCCCCTATTTCTTTAAATTAGTTAAATCATAAGGGAATATAGGTTTTAAAGGAAAATCTTCTCTAGAGGGAGCTTTATAGACTTTAAGTTGTTAAAAATTCATAGATATGGTCACATAGACATAGGAAACAAAACCCATAAATCTAAGATCCTCAAGACAATAGTGGTAGAGGTGGACTACAACACTGATGACACTCCTATCCACTTCTAGAACTCCTATCTAGTCATAAAATGAAGGTTAGATCTTATTTTACAATAGTTTCCTAGTCCTGGACATTGAATATCAGACCCTATCTCAGCTATATCAATCAATTTGTAGCTAAGTCTTATTTTCTTACTCTTATTACTATTTTTTTAAAAGACAAAATTGTAATCTAATTTACAAAAATTAGTAGCTTAATTATTGCATATTTATTTACTAATTTTACTTCTTAAACCATTTAACTAAATTAGGAATAATACAGTAATATTCCAAAAAAATTTAAATCATCTACACATCTTGATTTGTGAAAGGTGTTGGATGACCATTACATTTTTTTGGTGACATGACAAAAGGACTTCATCTAAGTCTGAAACATTATCATGCCATCAGGCTCATTCCAAGAAGAAGAACACTTAATATCAGACCCTACAAGAATCCCTATACCCAAAAGAGTGAAATTGAAAATATGGTACATTATATGTTATAGGCAAGAATAATCTGACATAGTCAAAGTGAATATTCCTCCCTGGTGGTCATAGTGTAGAAGAAGGATGATAGTTGGAAGATGTGCCTAGACTCTAGAGAACTCAACAAATAAATCATCAAATGTAAGTTTCCTATTCTAATAATTGATGACTTGTTCAATGAATTGCATGGTGATATTTATTTTACCAAGTTAGATCTTTGCTCTGGATATCATCATATTTGAATCCATAATGAGGACATACTTAAAACAACTTTTGGAACTCATGAAGGCCATTATGAATTTATGGGCATGCCTTTTGGCCTCATAAATGCATGATCTACATTTCAAAGTTTGATGAATATTATTTTTAGGCCTTTTTAAATAAATTTTGTATTAGTGTTTTTTGATGACATCCTCATCTACAGTAAAAATTGGGAAGACCATTTGAATCATGTAAAATAGGTGCTCTCAATTCTAAAAGAACATTAGCTTTATGCCAAATGTTCCAAATGTGCTTTTGGTGTCCAAGAGTTAAAGTACTTGGGTCATATTATTTCATATTAGGGATTGAAATTTGATCATAATAAAATCCAAGAAATGGAGTGGTAGGTTCCTAAGACCCTCAAGAACCTCTATTGATTTTTTGGGCTAACTAGTTACTATCATAGGATTGTAAAAAATTATGGTAGCATTGAAGCCCCACTCACCTGAACGATGAATAAATACTCATTCTAGTGTATTTATTTAGCTACCAAGGTATTTGCATAGTTGAAAATGGTCGTGTACAACTCTAGTTTTAGCTTCTCCTAACTTTTCAAAAACTTTTGTTGTGGAGTGTGATGCATCAAGATATGTCATGGGGGATGTACTCATGGAATAAAGTAGACCAATGTAATTTGAAAGTCTCCAACTAAAGGGAAAAAATAGCCTTAAACCAATATATGAGAAAGAGCTAATGGTTATTTTTCATATAGTGAAGCAATGAAGACCTTATCTGATAGGTCATCACTTTCAAGTAAAGACTTGTCATGATAGATTCAAATATTTTTTAGAACACTATTTAGCATTTGAAGAATAACAAAAATGGGTGACTGAAATGTTAGGCTATGATTTTGAAATAGTTTATAAGAAATGAAAATAGAATGTACTGGTAGATTCCCTCTCATGATGGGATCAATCAATTGAGGCATTGTTAAGTTCCATAACCATGTGGCAAGAAGATTGGCTAGAGGAAGTAAGATTAGAATGGGAGAATGATAGTTCTACCAAGGATTTGATTTACAATTTTCAATAGGGTTCTAACAAATTTGAAAAAATTACATGGAATGGGAACACATCATGGTATAAAGATAGATTATACCTTTGTAAGCCTTCTCTCCTCAAACATTAAATTATTTAGGAACTTCATGCCTCTCCACTTGGAGGACACTCAAGATTTTTGAAAACATTTCATAGAATCAATTAAGATTTCTTTTTAGAAGCATGCAAAGTGGTTTTTCATAAATATGTTGCTAAATGCATGGTATGACGATAAAATAAAGGTGAAACCATTAAGACCCCAAGTGGTTTGCATCCTTTATCCATCCCTAGACAACATTGGGAAGATATTTCCATGGATTTCATTATAGGGTTACCAAGTTTTGAGGGAAAAATATTATCATAGTAGTTATGGATTGACTGACCAAGTATGCTCATTTTTTCTCCTTATCATAGCCATTTGTTGTCAGTATAATAGATTTTGGTTTTCTCAATATAGTTCAAAAATTGCATGGCACTCCAAATATCATTGTAAGTGACCAAGATCTCATATTTACTAGTAATTTTTGGAATAAATTATTAGCATGTTTAGGTACCTAATTGTCTCATAGCTAATCCTATCATGCTCAATTTGATAGATAAATAGAGTTAGTCAAAAAATTTATCGAAGTGTATCTTCATTTTTTTGTTTCTAACAAATAGGACAAATGGGTTCATTAGCTACCACTTTTTAAATGGTGGTATAACACTTATCTTCACATTTCTTCCAAGATGTCTCCCTTTGTGGTATTATATGGGTATCACCCCCAATCCATCACTTCAATTTTGATAGTGAATATTAAGGTTTAATCTATTGAACACATTAACCATCAAGAGGAGGTGTTAGTCAGTTTCCAAGAGAATTTAACAATGACACAAAATTGAATGGAGAATCAAGTAGATCAATATCAAAGTGAGAAAAAAATTTCCATTTGCATCCATATAAAAAAATGTCTCTAAAGAAATAGAAATAACATAACAAGATATCAAATAAGTATTATGGCCTTTACCATATCTTATATAAAATTGGTAGTGTGGCTCACAAGTTAGAATTACCCCCATCTACTAGCATACATCTTGTATTCCATGTATTTTGTCTGAATAAAGTAATTAGACATATCTTTTCCACTCAAAATAAGTTACAAAAATAATATTAAGAAGGAAGAGTCATTTTATAGCCTAAATAAATCATTCACATATGCACTAACCAACTTAATACCAAAGCCATTAAGTAGTATTTGATCAAATAAAAGAACCTGCATCATAAAGATGCAACATGGGAGGATGAAACAATCTTAAAAAAATATCTTGGTTTGATTCAACATTGAGGTTAATGTTATTTTAAATGGTAAGCGCATGTTATGCCATTAAACTATAGTGTGTCTAGGGATATGTGTGGCCGATTTATGGCTTACACATCTTCATATTAGCTTGTTGCATTTATCTATGTTCTTAGCATGGTTGGATTATGGAATAACCATGGCTAAGTCAAGTATATAAAGGAGGTAATGGTTAGTCATTTATCATCATATCATGAATTCTATTCTTATTACATTATTTTACATGTTGCCCCTCTAGTTGGCTTAGTCATAATAATCATGTATTTTTCTCTTTCCCTAATGGTTGTTGTGGCTCTACTTATTCTACTATTAATTTTGGTATATATAATTATATTATTCCCAATAATCTTAGTAATTTAATTACAAATTATTTTCTAATCCTCTTTATATTAGAAACATAACATCCTTCATTAATGACCTCTACTTTTGGTCGAACCCTTCAATAAATGGTTCAACCTCAATCAATTAGTCTAGTAAAAATTTATTAAATATAATCAAATGTTATGAATAGGTCCCATCCACATACATGATCAATTGATTTGTCCCCCTAAACACAACTTGGGCCCAAACATTGGTTGAGCCCTTTGTGGTCAAGAGATATAACAAGAATATATACAGAGATAGATAGAGATAAAATATAAATTTGTGTTGTGTTATTTTGATTTATATTACCTTGACAAAAAGTGAAGGATAGTTTATAACTTGGATAATTTATATTTCTCTTTAACATTCTAATTATAAAAATAATGGATTATTTAAAATTAAAAATAGGTTTATATTATTTACATAAAAGTGAGGTGGGAAATCCCTATCCCAAGTTATTCTTCCTTCTGCTTTAAAATTAAGTTTGCTTCTCCTCCAAATATATATTTAACTTTGCATTTACCATTTTATAGTCAGATTATGGAAGTAAAGGATTTACTCTTCTACTTCTCCTGCCTTGCTCTTTGGGCCTTGTTTGATCCTTGTAGCCATAGATCTAATTGGTATGTATATTTTTTGGAATTTTCCACTCCTATATCTTCTACCTCTCATTTTGTATTCCTTTTTTTCTACCTTCCAATCCTTATATATTTTTTTAATTCCTTTACATGTAGCATTATAAATTTCTTTGGCTTCTACATCATGTACATTTTATGATCTTAGAAGACATAAAACTGAGTCTATTTGGAAGGTTATTATTTATGATATGTTAAGACTTGATTGATGATCTAAAAATATTGTTATTTATTCCTTGGAAAGGAAAGTTTATAATTTTATATTCTTTAGTTTATGTAAGGACAAACCTAAGAATTTGTAAACCCTATGTTTTTTGGACTGATTGTTTCCAATACTACTTCTTCATGTCTCTTCCTACTTTTAGCTTTATTTGGTTGCCCTAGTCTCTACTTACATAAACTCAAGTGTTTTTATGGGTTTGGGATGTTTAAGATCTATTAATATTGAGGGACCTCTAAGATCTGATTTATGCACATCTAACCCATTTTTGGATTTCTCTTTTGTTGTTAATTTTATTAATGTTTTTCTACTGGGAGGGACTGTGGATGAATAAGTGAATTTGGGTATGAATGAAATCAAGGTATGAAATATTCATTATTGATATGTAATGTTCTTAAGGAAAATATTGATCCAATAGGAAGGAAAATGATAATTTTAGTTCATCTAGGATGTTTTCATGATAAAAATTTGTAATTTTTAGAAAATTGGACTAAAGTGTTAATTTGTTTTATTATGTTATTTTTTGTATGTTCTTTCCTTTGATGATTGGCTAGTTTTATCAAAAAGAAAATATGATGTCTTAAAGATGTTATTCTAAAGTTCTATTTTCTCTTTTATGAAGAATGTTTGGATTGGTGTAGATAGTTGATCCTTGAAGATGTCACTTTTGTTATTATTAAGTGAAAGATAGAGTTTCATGAAGGTTTAAAAAATGTGTCAAGGTAAGAATCACCCAATAGGTAGGAATACAGTTGTTTGATTATATCAAGTAGTGTTTCATGGTATAATTCTAGACTTAAAAAAAAGATAGTTGTTTTCTCTTTATTAAATTTCATAAGCTCTTGGTCAAAAAATGAAGGGTACATAATCCTATTGAAAATATTATTCCACATGTTTTTATTGTTCTATGATAGTGATTTATTTTTTGTGGATTTTCTTTTGTGTTATGAATCTTTACCCATATGGGTCATTTGGTTTTTATAATGGTTAATTTATGTTTTGGTAGAAATTATGTTGAGGAATAAGATATGATTATTTTTTTGCATCCTGTTGGTAAAATAGTTGTGGATATTATGGTGACTCTTTTTGTTTAAGATGAACATAGTAGTTATGAAATTTATTAGCAATGGCTAAGGAATTTTTAGGTTATGGTAGAAAAAAAAATTGTATAGGCTACAAAATATCTTTCTATTAGATGTGGATGTTTATGGTTTTGCTATAAAATATTTTGGGTAGAGGCTATGAAACATATGGGTAGTGGTTGTGTAAATAACTTTTAAACATGTATATTTTTTATATACAAGATATTTTTGATATTAGTTTCATAATATTATTTGCAATGGATACATAAGATTAAGGACAATGGATTTGGAATATTTTGGGTAATGGTTACTTAAGTCACATTTGGTGGTGGATATCTATAATCTCTAACATATTTTAGATAGTGGTTATTGAAGATTAAGGGTAGTTAATGTATAATATTGAGGGAATGTCTATGAAATATTATTAGTGGTTGTAGAAGATAATCTATATTGTGAAATATGTGGATATTATATTTGGAAAACTAATTGTATGAGTTTTTCTGGTAGCTAGCGTTGAAGTTATTTTGTTGGAAATGCATACTAGTATATATATTTTTGGGGCTTTATTTGGATGGATTCATTCCACTCTTATTATCTATTTGTGGTATTAAGACTTGGTTTTAAAAAAACATGTTTTTTGGTAACATCATTAAATTTTTACTATTAAACTAATATCTTGAAAGTTTTCTTTTTAAAAATCTCGGTTGTGTATTTTAAGGTAATTTTCCCATGTAAACTTTTTACCTTATTTTGGATTAATGTGTATAACCAAGATAAAAAATTAAATAAATTAATTAATAAAATATGAGTTCTACAAATAGATGTTTAATTACACTTAATTATATATGGAAATTACTAAGAAGGCTAGGGTACTTGTTTTGGTATTGATATATTTTTATTTGAGATTATGTGTAGGTGTGGGAAAGGATTGAATATTTATCTATAGTTGGTTAGGTTTAAAACATAAATGTTTAGATCTTTCTAAATAATATATTTAGGATTTGTATACTTGTGTAAAATTTAGACATTTGATTCTATGTGTATTTTTCCATGTATCCTATGCCTCATTATTTTGGCATATGTCACATTGCCTACTTTTAAACTTATTCTTGTGTCAAATCAATAGATCACTATGTGTTCAAGTCCAAAAATATTGTCTCCTTCACTTCAAAATCTTATTTCTAATTTTGAAACTAGGTTAAATTATATAAGTATGGAAAATTAATGGGGTGTGTTAACCCAAACCACCCTCTAATGAATGGCTAAGCACTTCCTATGTATCCATTACTTTAAGGAGGAAAATAAAACTGCATGTAGTTTTTCCCCATCAGTGTATATATTCAATAGTGATCCAATAGTATGAATGCAACTTGTAATATATATTTTGACACTTGATAGTGGTAACTTAGCTTATCTTGGAGGTGATAAAGAGATAGATATGGCTTGTTATTTATTATTTATTTTAGATTTAGAAGCTTCATAGATGTTTTTCTTAATGTGCTAATGTATATATAGGTCATCTTGATAAGTGATAGATAAATGATAGATAGTGATATATGATCATAACTATTGTCTATAAATAGAGGACTCTTTAGGTAAATTATTATGCCATTGACTTTAGAATGTTTGGGTCAACCCATAAAGATAATTTGAATTAATAAAATTATTATTTATTATCGCATGTATTACTCTGGTCGAGGTGGATGGTTTCAATAATTTGGATTTATATAAGTATTTCTATAGGTGACCAAAAATATAGGAACATTTACATCATGATGAAGAGACAGTCTAAGTATGATAATGATCATGTTATACATGATTAGAGAGTTCCTATGGGTGACTAATAGTGAATGTCATGCTCATAGAAGGCAAGTAAATAGGAGAGAATGGTGTGTAAGAATCATATGTATTTACAAAAGTCATGTAAGGTAAGCATAGATTAGGATGGACATTTCTAAGTGTCTAATACCATATTTTATTGTCTAAAAATGCCCCAGATTTCATTCTAGTATTAAAAATGAAAACAATACTAAATTAGAATGAAAAATATGATGCACCTTAATGTGTAAACAAACATTATATTTGGTAGAAGGATCTAAGTGTGCAACATAGACCATGTAAACTTGAAATGAAACATGAAATAATAAATTCCCATATATATTATAAGATCTAGAATAAATTAAATCAATGAAACATTTGAAATTTGAAGAAATAATACAAAAAAAACTTGTATGTGTATGAATAATGTTCCTTATAATGCATTAGATATATACTTCATATTGAATAAATAGGCATTTGGGTGATTATGCCATAATATATAATGTGATGCGGTGATTATTCCCCATGGTAAGTGCCTTTATTCAAATTTTGGGTTGGAAAAATAAATATCCCATACCTCATGAAGAAAGAGTAGTGTTAGGACATGAAATGATGTATAAACTCAATTGTACTACTCATTTAATTAATTTTGAATCTCTAGATAGAATGGTAAAGACTCCATACTATAGATCGCATATAAACTAAATCAATGGATTTAGATGAAACTATAAATATAATTTTACCTCTAGTTTCATTAATCCAATTTGAAATATTGAAAAAATGTAATAATCTGTGCATGAGCAATATCCATGCCTCTAATCTGATCTAATTGATGATAACATGTGATATAGAACGACAAAAATCTATATGTTAGTCGACCCTCAATCTAATAAATATGATAACTTTTCACTCATATACATGTAAACTATTTGTAAAATGCCTCCATATGTATTATATATGCCTAAAAATAGATCTCAATTTATAAGTATTTATCCTTAATTTTAACTAGACTAATAATTTGAAAAAATATGTACCTTTTGAATCATTTAATATGTTTAAAAATATGCCCTCCTTTTGAGGTGATGAAAGTAGCCTATGAATTAGTCATCTCATAAGAAAATAGTTACATGTGCCTTGTTATATAGAAATATGTTATCATGTAAACCATGTTCTAACATGTAAAAAACATGTCATCATAGTATGAATACATCAACAAATCATGTACAAAAAATGTATCTTAAGGCATGAAAGTGTCATGTTGAGATAAATATAACAATTAGGTATTCAATGATAATCATCATAGATACAATTAATGAATAGTAATATATTAAAAAATGTGAATAATATAGATCATGGCACAATACACATGTATAAATGTGTGTCATATGGATTACAACACCACAAAAATAACATACAATCCTAGATTTATCCATTCATAATCACATAATGTCATGGCCATGATGCACAAAATAAATAACACATAATAACACTCAATATCACACAAGGTAAGAGCCATATGCAGAAATGGTCATTTTGTGATATAATCAATTAATAAAAAGTCACATGAGATGGTAAAAACCAAATAAACAAGCACACAATAATACACTTAATCAAATAATTTCACATAAGAAATCAAGGGAAAAAGGAAAAGGCATACAATAATACACTTAATCAGTCAAAATTTACACAAGATGATAATGTCTAGAGAAAGAGACATACGATGGTAGACTTTGATCAAGCAATGTCACATAGGAAGGCAAGGGCCAAAGATATATATCAATATAATGACTCACTCAATCAATAATATGTGATACATTAGGGAAATACGCAAAAATAATTATCAATGATTATCTTATATGAAATTAAATAACAACCATGAAGCATCAAATAAGTCAAACTAGTCTAGACAAGTAGACTATGTCAATGGCACATCATAACAAAGTAGCATATTTAGAAAATGTAGCACTATGAAGACTAAAAGTAAGATAAAGGCATATGTAAGCAAAAAATGTATTTAAAAATGATAAATGGAAAGGTCATATAAATATATAACCTAAAAAAATGTAATTTATGGAATAATATGTCCCCAACATTAGCATGGCCCTTAAGTACATCAATATCCTACCTATATACATCCATGTATCATACTTACATGTCCTAAATATTAATTATATATACTTTGAAATGCATATGTATATAAAATCACATGTAATCTACCAAACATGTGATAAATAACATAAATCAATATAGTAATTATAAATACATGTTATGTTTAAGTCTTTATTTTTTATTTTTATAATATATTTATTTTTCATATTATAATTTGTTTTAGTTTTTGGGATTTTAATAATATTTTAGTTTTATTTGATGTAGGATCATCCCAATTAAAATTTAAATAATTCATCAACACAAATATAGAGTTGAGTCATTTAATAAATAAGACAACTTTGTTGGGGATGGCCATGTAACTTTTTAAAGCATGAAGCCTTTGGGACCATGTAAGAGTCCACTTGTGTAGAAGGAAATGTGGCTGATAATTGCATGTAATTTGGGTTTTAAATGGGTTATAGTTATATCCAAGGCATGGAGTGCATGAGGGGAACCTTGTATAAAGGTGGAGATACATGAAGAAATAGGGTAATCCTAATAAGTGAAGGAAGGGTGTGTTAGTGCACAATGTTTAAAGTGTATAAAATGGTTAAAAGTTTAGAGTTATAACATGGGACACAATGGTACTTTAGTGATATAGTATTCAGACACTAATAAACCCTCATTAGTAATGGCACACACATGAGAATAGTCACATAAAACAAAAAGTACATAGATAAGGGTGTTGTAGGGAAAGGATGCAATCCAAAATAGAGAACTTGAAAATTTGACTGAAACTTGAAATAAATCCATTTATTAATGTACAACATGAAATCTAGGATTATTAGATGTTATTTGAAATACAAGAAAGTCTAGAAGGTAGGAAGTGGAAACTTCTAGTCATAATCTGCATGTGTATTAATTCTAAAAATTAGCTAAGATTTTGATTCCAACCCATAGATTTGAATGCAAAAGGTATGAAATTAGTATGACTCATTAATTAGGGTCAACGTAATATAAAGGATATAAAATAGAGGCACCAATCTAGCATTGTGAAGAGATAAGCCAATTTGTGAAGACCCTACCAAACTACAAACAAAAATAATGAGGTAGAAATAAGACCCATAGTTTGAGGTGATTTCATGGAGATATGAGTGAATCCATTGACGTAAATTTAATCTTTCCTATGGTAGTTCAATCTAACCAAAACTTGTATTTTATCCTCCTAAGTGTAAGGAGAGACAGTGAGATACATGTCTGAGGACTAGATAGAACCGTAGGCTTCACTATAATGCTGAGAAAAAATGAATACCTTATAACTTATGAGGTGAATGAATAATAGGACAAGGGTATGAATCCACTATGTAGTGTGAATCCTTATAGGCTATGTGGGGTAATACATCCCTTCATTGGGAACACTGGTCATGACTACACCATTATTATATTCTTTATATTATTGAGATGTTTTATATTAAACCAACCCAAGTACATGATTTTAATATAGTTGCTCACAAGTTCCTCTTCAACTATATCCAAATGATAATCTCATGTACCCACCTTTTATTTAACTAAAAATGGGCCCAACCAATTTATTTTGAACATAACATTACTTTTTAATCCACAATGGTGTTCTTTTGATTTTATTTTAGCTCAAAATCACCAAATTCAAAATCGTTATTTCAAACCTTCTTACCATATGCTCTCTTAATTAAATCTTGATATACTCTGAGATTCTCAACAACTTTAATTCATTTGTCATTCAAAATTTATTATTTAGGCAAACCTTTTTTTTCCAATATTCATTATCCCTAATAATTTATTTTAATAAAATACACAAATATGGTATATCTATCGTAAAGGAATGATG
This sequence comes from Torreya grandis, assembly GCA_037957365.1. Classification (NCBI taxonomy): domain Eukaryota; kingdom Viridiplantae; phylum Streptophyta; class Pinopsida; order Cupressales; family Taxaceae; genus Torreya; species Torreya grandis. The sequence continues at coordinate 22,241 of JARHVA010011579.1, read as the reverse complement.
TTTCTATTCCATAAATAAGATAACAAGGAGTAACCTTTGTGGGAGTGAAAATGCTTGTCTAATATGCCCATACATCTTAGATAATTTATTAATGTGTTTTATCTTATTTTTGATTAATGTGTCAAAATAAGATAAAACTTTGAACTATTTTAATTATTGAAGATAGGTCTAAATTTATACAATCTAAATGCTACAAGATGTTTAATTACACTTTACTATTTATGGAAATTACTAAGAATAAGGTACTTATCTTGTTACAAATATGATATAGTATGATTCTATGTGCAAGTCATAGGAAGGATTAAATATTGATTTGGAGTCACTCTACTCCAAAAATTGGGCATCTAGATATGCCTAGATGAGTCCCTCAATATATAGATTCCTATAGTAGATGTAGGCATCTAATTTTTGTATACACATAATATTTTCAAACTTTATCAATTACTGACATTTTTTATCTTGTCCGAACTTATCAAGTCTCAATATCTCTAAGTGCATGCCTTAAGGGGTGCACTGAGAAAGTGGCAAGAAAACCATTGGAGCTTAACATGATTTTTATCTCGTATTACTTCTCAATATTTACACACCCATCTCCTAAAACTAGTCCCCTAAGATTTACCTCCTATATTTCACCCTCTTCTAGTCATTTTCCACCTTCATTAGCCCTTCCATAGCCTAAACCCCTTTTTGGTAGTTTATGTTACACTATCAATTCCATCAACCTTGTACTCTAATCGAGGAAACTTATTTAGGGTCTAGGTTGGCCCCTAGATGACCTAGATTGAGACATAATTTATAATGGTCAGTAATGATACAAGGTCAATTAGGTCAACCTTTTTAGCCTAAAATTTTGTAAAGCAATAGGGTTAGATTCACCTATATAAACACATGAATTTCTCCATTCTTAGAGAGACACCAAGTGTTAATTATTCATTTTTAATTTTTTAAAATTTGCTCTTCCACTGTTATACTTGAGTAGTCTTAGCTTGAGATAACAAGGAGTAACCTTTGTGGGTGTGAAAATGCTTGTATAATATGCCCATACATCTTAGATAATTTAGTAATGTGTTTATCTTATTTTGGATTAATGTGTCAAAATAAGATAAAACTTTGAACTATTTTAATTATTGAAGATAGGTCTTAATTTATAAAATCTAAATGCTACAAGATGTTCAATTACACTTTACTATTTATGGAAATTACTAAGAATAAGGTACTTATCTTGTTACAAATATGATATAGTATGATTCTATGTGCAAGTCATAGGAAGGATTAAATATTGATTTGGAGTCACTCTACTCCAAAAATTGGGCATCTAGATCTGCCTAGATGAGTCCCTCGAGATATAGATTCCTATAGTAGATGTAGGCATCTAATTTTTCTATACACATAATATTTTCAAACTTTATCAATTACTAATGTTTTTTATCTTGTAGGAACTTATCAAGTCTCAATATCTCTAAGTGAATGCCTTAAGGGGTGAAGTGAGAAAGTGGTGAGAAAACCATTGGAGCTTCACATGATTTTTATCTCTTATTACTTCTCAATATTTACACACCCATCTCCTAAAACCAGTCCCTTAAGCTCTACCTCCTATATTTCACCCTCTTCTAGTCATTTTCCACCTTCATTAGCCCTTCCATAGCCAAAAACCCTTTTTGGTAGTTTATGTTACACTATCAATTACATCAACCTTGTACTCTAATCGAGGAAACTTATTTAGGGTCTAATTTGGCCCCTAGATGACCTAGATTGAGACATAATTTATTTTGGTCAATAACAATACAAGGTCAATTGGGTCAGCCTTTTCAGCCTAAAATTTTGGAAAGCAATAGGGTTAGATTCACTTATATAAACACATGAATTTCTCCATTCTTAGAGAGACACCAAGTGTTAATTATTCATTTTTAATTTTTTAGAATTTGCTCTTCCATCGTTATACTTGAGTAGTCTTAGCTTATGGTTTCTACTTGGATAAGAATATTTCTTATGGATTATTCTTTGATGCTTTGGCCTTTATTAGTGATACTTAAAAACCACAACAACCTATTTTGAAGCACATTTTGACCAAGGGAGAGATTAAGTCTCGATGGGTTTGTCTTCAAGGTAAGTATCTCTAACTTTACTCATTTCTTTTAGTAGATAGAAGTAACATAAGTAATGGATTTTGAATATATTTATCTATTCATACATTAGAATTTTACTTATACATAGATTATATTAGATTCTCTTATTCATGTTTACTTTTTATTTTTACTAACCCCACTTTATGACATAATCTTTGGTGAACACGAGATTAGATTTTAATTTACTTGTTATTAGTTTAAAGAGTATGAAAATATAGGACCTAAATAGGGTTATTGTATAGTTTTGTTTGATTGGAGGCTTTGTAACCCTCCCTAATTAATTTATTATGGTAATAGATTCCTTGGCTAGGTCTATTGGATCCATCTTGGTCATGACCCAAAATATATAATGCATCCACAATCAGAAGTGTAAGTAGGATCTATCTTCTCTAAGCTAGGATTAATTAATTTCCCTTCTAATTGTTTACAATTGGAAGTGTATATCCTTCTAAAAACTTATAAGGGTTAGATTCACGTTGAGTTCACTATAATATATGTAATGTGAAATGCAATGGTGAACCCAATATGAATCTAACCCTTGCAGGTTTTCTTTTATGCCATCATTTTTTATCATTTTATTCTATTTTTTCATATTTGTAGTAATGTATCAAACTAGTTGGTATAGTTATAACTTTTTGTGAACAATTTTAACACATAATCACTCCAAAATGACTTTGTTCTATCTGTGCATGTATTCATCAATTATAGTTACTAGATTGAATAGGTTGACATACTACTCTTATTAATTTACAAATTAGCATAGACTATCAAATAGTTTGACTTTGTCATCTAATTATTTCTCCTAGCATACATGTCAAAAAACACTATCAAATAGGTCAACCCTATTTTTTGTCTTTCTTTAACATGTATGGTTTTGTAGAACATGGTTGAACTAGTCAACCTAGTTTGTATAATTTTAAAGCATAAATTAAGGCACTTTAATATAAAATTTATAATCTTAAACATATTTAAGACCACCAAGTTTCCTTTCTTTCCCATCTTTGTCATTTCAATATTTATTCATCTATATTTTTCACAAGTTAGTAGTCTTCAAAACTATAACCTTATAGCCAATTTGGTTGACCGAGTCAACTTATTTCTATAATCTATCTATTTTCTAAGAGACATAGTCAACTAGTTCAACTCTATTTTTAAAGACCTTGCTTTTATAGAATAGTAGTGACCCAGTCGACTCTATTCATTACTATTTGCATGCATTGTCACCTAAAATAAATTTTTACTATTATAAATCAAGGAATTAACAACTATTTTCTAATGATTAATTCACATTTCTATTTTAGTTGTTTTCATGCTTAGAATAACTCACATAGTCTAGAAAAGTGGTTTTTCAAATTACCATTCTAGTTACACTATTTTACTTTTTCTCACACACTACCAAATTGTATAACATTTAAAATGCATATAAAAATTTGTCTTCCTAAGGTGTACCTACTTGGATTTCATCACCAAAGGGGAGGCCAACTTGGTTTTCTAGTGAAGTATAAATACATGGTTAATGGTATATATTTAAAAATAACCTAACACCCTTATCTCTATAGGATTATAGAGTCAGGGGACAGGCCCCAATATGAAGCCAATACCATTGCCAACAAAGATCTCTTTTAGCCTAAACACCTTGAAAAAAAAATTATACCAATTTCTAGTTCCCTATTTCAGCCAACTCTCCTATCACATTTAAATCAACAAATTATAATAATATAATAACACTTAAGTTGATCACTTAGTTAGAATTTACTTTTTATTTTATTGTTTTATATCTGCTCATTACATGTTTTATTTTAAAAACTTGGATTAGCCACCATTATTTCAAGGTTTTATATCGTGTTCCCCAATTAGATTAGTCACATTGATCTAATCTTTTGTGTGCTTGATTTCATTCTTCATTCACTTATCTTACAAAAAAAATTCCTTATTTTGGAACACTATCATTTTGATCAATACAATTTCTTATACACTATTCCACCTCCTAATTACAAAACATAGTCAACCAACATGACTCTATTTCTTATCTTTCTATTATTCCCTCTGTCTAGTAGTACACAATCGGCTCATACAAATTTGTACTCTTCTCAACCTATGTCTAGTAATACATAATCGAGTGATACAACTTTATAATTTTTCTCAACCTATATCTTCATAGTACTCAATCAAATCTATACCTATTGACTGACATTGCCCTTCTATCTAATTGAATTAGTTATCTATCTAGCCTACTTAGTTTTCTATCCCTAATATCTCTTTATTCTTACTTAAAATCCTATTCCTTTCATCAAACATCATGAAATTACCTATCAAAATCTTCTTGTATTTATCCCAATAATCCTCCTAAATGGTATGACCCTAATAAATTTTGTTTATTCAATGCTGACATTGGTTATTCCCATGAAATATGTAGAGGGATTATCAAATGTTATATCTCCTATATGCTTAGTGATTCCTTCAATCACAAAGACATGATCTAACCTGTTGTAAATATTATAACACTACTTCTCAAAAATGACAAGCTCTCAAATATTCCTCTTCAAATAACCAAAACTCTTTTCCCACCTCTCATACTCAACAACTGTAAAGGATGTTTGTACCATTGATGCTGACTATGCCCAAGATTAAAATAATTCTCAATATGTTAATGCAGCTAAGGTCAATTACCACTGAAAACTATCTCACAAAGATCCTATCTGTAAACCTAATAAGCCATCTTTAGAATAACAAATTCTAAAAGACACTACAACCACCCATATAGCTTCAAAAGTTAATGAGGAACCATCTCCTTCTTTCAAACCACAAACCACTTCCATTCCTTCAAAATCCACATTACCTTATAAAGCTCGCATAGGTTCTTTTTATAAATACCATTAGAAATTATTAAAAGAGCAACTCCATGCCTTAAAATATTCCTCTGATGGAGTTAGTTCATGCCTCTACTTATCACCACAAGTTCCTCATGAAACTATTTCAATAAATTAAATACCCATCTTCTGTATATGAAGAACCACCCTCTCATGAGCCCCAACCTACCAACGTGCATACTATTGAATCCATTTATCCTTATTCCAAGCCTTTCATTGAATTGATTGAATAAGACATGATTAATGATAAGATCCTCATTCACATCGATGATCCACTCCTATTCATTAAAATATCCATTAATACCGTGTCATTCATAAAGTTTTAGTAAATGAAGGGTCCAATATTAATGTGACATCTTTGTGGCTCACTCAACAACTTGGATATAAAAAATATCATCTCAAGAAAACTCTCCTAAACCACTTTTAAAAATAATTTAAAAATATATTTTGGCGTAAAATTACCATGCTCAATGATTTTAGAAGCTTGGATAGTATAAAGTTACCATGCACAAATAATTCCAAAGCCTGATATAATTAGTGTTATTATGCCAAATTTTTAAACCAAGCCCAATCCATCACAAGCCAAAAGTGCCAAGGAGAGAAGGAGCTGACAAACTCCGTTGATGAAGACTTTTTTATGGACAAGCTGAGAAATCCACTCTAAAAACCATTTGGAAGGTCCAAGAAAGGTGAAGGAAGGTTTCTTTCATGTTTTAGGTGTTTGTTTTATATGTACATTTATTACTATGTTCCCCCTAGTGTCTAGGCCTATAGAAATCATTCTTGTTAGTGTGTTACTTTTATTTTGATTTCATTTTAAACTAACACTTGATCTAACCCCTCTTTTCAATCAAATTCCTAGATCACATAATGGCATGCCTAGTGGGGCTTAACGCATCCTATATACCAATAAGATCAATATATAAGTCTTAAATTAAGATTTTAATGATTGAAACTTATAAAATTTGATTTATAACTTTGCTTGGCTATATTTCATCTTCACAGGTCTACACAAAGACCATCAATGATTGTGAACTTACCATTGAAATTCATATATAACCATCATCGGTCACTATGTGCATCCTAAAACCATCAACAGTCACTGTGCAGGGTAGCAAGTTAATAAGTCATCTTTCAGAGTTTGGTTTGGGGTCATACAGACTTCATTTTTGATGATTTATTTTTTTAAACCACATGTTTTCTCCTAAATTTTTATAATATACTATCATTTTACCTTAAATTTGCATGGTTTGTTATCAAAATCTTGAAATAGGAGTTTGAATAATTTAAAAGTTTCTAATTGTTGTTTCTTGGTTTTGATAAATTATGTTTTCTTTGTCAAATCCTTGCATTACAAGTTTTATTAAGATTTTTGATAACCAAGTCTAATATAATGCATTTCTTTTCTTGAGTTTTTTCCTTCAGGTTGATAGGTAATCCAAACCCAAGAGCATAACTTTAAAATTTTGCTTGTCTCATTTAAAAAAGAGCTTTTAAGATAAATAATATGTTGACCATTTCCTTATAGGGCCTACATGAAAAATTACAAATCATACATAATTAGATATTTTTAAACCTCTTTTTGGATGCCTAAAAATAATTAGGAATCTTTCATTTGGTGCTTAAATAAATTTTCAAGTTGTTTACTTGAATAGTTTTGTTGTTCTTATTTCAATGTTTTGCAACTTAAGGCCAAGGGGCCAAAGAACACAACCAAATAATTCATTTTAGTGATATAAAATTGAACTCACTACCAAGTTATTGTTTTATAAAAGCTAATCATTGTTTGATTAGTTGGATTTTGTTTGAAAAAAAAAGAACTTATGCATGTATACTCTCCCCCGTCCCTTATAGGGAACTTATGGGATCAAAATCACCATCTTCATTACAAATTGCCTTAGTCCAAAGGTGTAATTAAAAGAGATGTTATGAATTATCTCCTTAAGACTTGCATGGCTTGGATAATCTATAAAAAACCTTAAATATCTTTAACTTAATTTTTTTTCATTGCATCTTAGCTTGTGAGGGGGATTTCATCACCTCCCAAAAGTTCTTTAGGGAAGATTTGACCCACAGTTTCATCTCCCAGCATCATCTTCAACCCCTCTCTATGGTGGGTTATATAAATTGTGATCCCCTCAATGGGATTATGGTTTGAGAATAAACCATATCCATTATTAAAGGTTAAGCCTAGGACGTTTGAGGATGTTTGTTATCACACTATGATGAATGAGTGATAGATGTAGTGGTTGTAAAAAGGTCAAGGCCTTTTTACAAAAAGCTATATGACATAGACCCAAATGACATGTTGATTCTCTTATTTTTTGACATGAAATTTGGTAGACATGAGATCCATCTACATGATCAAAAACCATTTAGTTTTAGTCAACCCTATTTTGACACACCCTTGACAGGGTTTAGGGTAATTTACATAATTATATTTTGTCATTTTCTTTCTTGGTATATTTGAGACTAAAAATAATGTGTTTATTTATAAACCATGTCAAAAAAAAAAATTTATACACCACTCCCTTATCAATGAGGTGTTATTATGGTCATTTTACATCATACTTGTGCCTTGTAATTTTTGATAAACTTGTTTTTGTGTGTGTTAATTGACTGATATGAGTACTATCATGTTGCCCAAATTAGATATTGATTTTGTGCCTTTGAGTCATTGAAACATAACATTTATTACATCATTAGACCATGCATACACTATTATTTTTCTCAAATTGTTTCAAAACTCATTTGAATTATACGAATACCATTGTTTAAAACCATGTCACATATGCCATTTCAACCTTGTTCATGCACCATCATGTTGTCCAATCCTATCTAACTTGTTTGGTCAATAAAATTCTAGTCTTTAGACATTGATTTTTCAATTAAACTTATCATGTTTGAGTTCAAACATTGATTGATTTCCATTTCAGCCTTATTTAGTAGGGGATTATATAAAAATATTTCTCTTTTAGGTTCCATAACTTTGGTGAATTGATTAACCAAATTTAAAAACTTTTGCTTGTTTGTTTAATGAGACTTATTTTGATTACTTTTTTATTCATAGATTCTATACTCATCATTGTTTGTGGTTTAGTTGGGATAACATATCCTTTTCTCTAGGTAGGATTATACCAATTGATTATGTTTATGTTTGAGTCCATGTGTTGGGTTTATGCCAAAGTTGTTTCAAAACTTGTTAGATTAAATCAAAATATATCAATCCTTTGTTTCAATCCTAGATTTTGATGACATGTTTGGCCAAAATTCCTAGAAGATCATGTTTGTTTGAGGCTAGCTTTTGAATCTATGTTTGAACACAAGACCTAGTAACTCAACTTTTCCTTTTCCTAGTTTAGATCCTTTTTAGAATACTTTGGCTTAGACATTGACATATCAGTTTTTATTCATTTCTTGACATTTTGTATGTATGAAATTTGATGTTAAACTATTTTAAGCCAAGTTTTAACACAAATTAGTTTGAAGATATATCTCCATTTTCATACCATGTTGGAGATATAGTTCCACCTTCAACCAAATTAGACCATTCTTGAACATTTTATCTTTTAGACATTAATTTTTAGAGTTTACATAACTCTAACCCTTTGTTTTGGAACTTTCATCATTTATGTGGATATTTCTAGCTACACTTATGATGGAGTCACATACAATACTAGTTATGATATAATGGTTGCACAAATTAACTATAACAAAATGCTTGTTTTTGATCCAACTAAAGACCATAATTGTTATGAAAAGGTTTGTGGGGAGGAATTTGTTGAAGAACCAACTATATTTAATGTTACTTGGGATACGGATACATACCCTATTTATAACAATAAGTAGATAGAACATAGTCAAGAACTAGCTTATGATCCAACTTGAGATTAGGATGATATGGTTTATGAGGAGGACTTAGATACTTTGGCTTGTGTGAGTAAATAAGCTCCACAAAACCCCAAACTTGTCCTTTTAGGACCTTGTCTTCTAGCTTGTACAAGTAATCAAGCTTTATGATACCCTTTCATTATCCATTCATCATCTACCATCAACCCTCCTCTACATTATACAAGATATCAAGATTTATAACATCCAAATCATACCATTACTATTCCAAGACTTGTCCTTTGGTTTATGCAAGCAATCAAGCTACACATAAGCCCTTCATCATTATAGGACCTAGTATTTTAGCTTATGCAAGTAATCAAGCTCCACACCACCCTATTATTACCATTTTAGGATTTTATCCTTTGGTTTATGTGATTAATCAAGATCCACAATTCCCAATCCAATACAAACCCCAACCAATCCTATTTATACCTCAACCAATCCAATAAATACTTATCCAATTGAGCCAACAATTTGAGGACCAAGTTGTGTTCAAAACTAGTATTTTCCAACTCATTAGAAACCAAGGCCAAAAGAACTAACCTAGTAGTGATGTTTTTGTTATATAAACCATTTTTCATAAGTCAACCTATGATGAATCACCTATTGATCCTATACTAGTTTCCAAGGAGTCTCAGTCTAATGAGTAAACCTTTGTTGAGTAACTTATTAATGATTATAATTTCCTTTGGAAAAATCATTACCTCAACCATATGCTTATTTTTAAGAGTCTCCCCTTGATAATTCAATCTCTATGGAGTTATCTCTTGAATTGTTTGTCATATTAGAAGAGTATTACTTTGACAAATGATTCCTTTTGAAGCCCATTATGCCATCATAGGCTATTACATATCCAAAACTAGACATTTAGCAAGACATCATTGTAACAAAGTACCCATCAGATGAAGAATCAAAACTAGAGTAAGATTTTATTCTTAAATTGACATAAGATTTAACCTAAAAAGCATAGTAAACATCAGTATTGACATTAGATTTAAATTCCATTGAGTTAGAATAATATTTAAAAATAAAATATTTTTGTGGTTGTTACAACATTGGCTATGCATGCCTAACAAATCAATTTGAATACATTTGGGATCCTTCCATGGTTTTTGAGGATTGTTACTTCAAAATAAAAATAAGTTCTATTAGTATCTTCCACAAGGATTATGGTGCAAGCACCCATTCCATTACCACCAACTAACATAGTCATGTCATTGACATTCCTCCTCCCACAAGTGTTGATTGGGATGAAAATAATCATACCTTGTTGAATTGCATCCATGGTAACATAGAAATTGAAAAAGAGAAAGGAGGATAAGACCACATTCATGCAGAAGAAGAACACTCTCATAATTAAAAATTTTTAGAGGTGCTAGGGGAAAAACAATGTTCAAACTCAACATCTTCTAGTGAAACCTTTTTGGAAGTGCTACAAGAAAATCAAAGTTAAAAGTCAACATCCCTTAGGGAAACCTTATTGGAGGATATATGGGATAATCAAGACAACTTCATTGGTAGAAACCTCTTTGAGGCACCAATAGATAAGCACAAAAATTCTTAATTTATTTATGAAGACATTATTTAAGATCAAATCAAAATATATTCTAATCTATAGCCTAATCAAATGGTATCTACTCTCAGGTCCAAACAACAACAAAAATTGGTAGTCCTATTGTTGACCAAATTGACCCTATAGATCAAATTGGGACCCATATAGGTAGAAAATAATTTTAGGTGTTTTAGGGGTCTAATATATGTCTTAAGGTGTATTATAGGTCATTTAGTGTGATTTCAAGCTATATTAGCCTTGTTCATTAGTCATTTTAGATCTTATGTCCTTTTTAGTCATTTTGAGGGTCAAAATGAGAATTAAATGATTTTTATAGCCTCTTTGGGAAGTGTGAAGATGTAAAAAGGGTGATGTCACATGACATGTGTCCTATTATACGTTACAAAAAAATCATAACTTAAAGTGATAGGTTATTCAAAAGAAATAACAGTTTTTTTGGGAAAAGAGAAGAGTTTAGCACTTGTATAGCCCATGGGGGAAGGAAAAACATGGGAAAAGGCCATGAGATGACTCTTTACCTTCCTCAAATCCATTTCCATGCTTGGAGTACTCTAGAAGTGTAAAATTGAGCTAAAAGTGTTCTACTTATTCTCCCTTCCATGAACATAAAACTAGTTAGAAGGTTTATACTTGGTATTGTCAGTAAGAGAGGTTTCATGAAAAATTATCTTAGGGGTGTCTTATATTAGTCAAATTCCATTTGATATTTGTTTGTAAAAGAATGGTGGTCTATGCTTTATGAACCATTCCTAAGAAGTTAGACTATATATTTTGCTTGCTAATTTGTGCACCTTATAGGTTTTACCTTAGTTTGGACATGCCCTTATAATTCACTTGTTGATGTTGTTTTAGATGATGTTTAATCCATCCTCAAATTATCCCCATGCTTTATTTCATGTTTCAATGAGTTTGGATAAGTCAAGTACATCAAAGTAACAAGAGAAGCACCATTCTATGTTGTAAGCAAATTTTCACTATTTTTAGAATCTCTAGGCTTTAGTAGGGGTTTCAAGGGATGATAATAAATTCATTCTTATCTTCAAAATGTTATTTTTATCTCTTCCCATTCAAATCTCATCTTCCAAAGCCTAATAAATGAGGTTTTAGTTATAAAACATCATGCAACTAGTTTTCTCAAAGACTATCATATACAGTCAGCTAGGTGAACTATGCAAGGTTCTAAATCACATCCATGGAGTCATAATTATGGTCTTGAAATATTAGATACATTCCCATAGAAAATTAAATCAAGTAAAAGTATTTCACTTGGATGAAGAGAGACTGTCCGAGTCAACATAGTCATCTACATTTTAGTCTGCCATTGATATGTGCTTACATGAGATTTCAAATGTTGAAATGTGGAATATAAGCTCTCAAGATTTATAGATCATGATATATTGTTTTATCCCTTTGAAAGATCACGGATATGGTTATAAGTTCAAATTCATGATATCACTTCCATTACACCAATCATGTTCACTACTTGCAAGTAGTTTAACATGTGCCTACATGTGCCCTCATAGGTCCAAGCATCTTAAAAAGGAGCATTTAAGATAAGAAGGGCCCTAATAATGGAGAGAGATTATTTGAAATCTTTGTGACATACCTAAATCTCATGAAATATCAAATATAATGCATATAACTCCAATTCTTTCTACTGCCTGTACATGATCATAACCACCTATAAGTGGCCTAACAAAAAGCTAAGGAGCCATTTTGGTGTGCTTTAGATTAAGGTAAAAGTAGGTTTTGATGGGGCCCTGAAACCCATTACAGATCAAGAAAGATAAAACAATACAAAATGCTAGGAAAGGCAAACCCACTAAAAAATAGTACCAAAACCAAGTTTTACAAGGACCTAAAACCTAATCAAAACCAGGTATTACAGCCTAAAACAATGCTAAAAAATAAAACATTAACTACAAGCATTACCTAAGAATGAAGAAGACACCATTAGATCTAATAATAATGACAGCCAAACCCAGGGTCAAGCTAGCAAACCCTAAAAATGCGTTACTCACAAAAACAACACCACCAACAAAGAGACAAGCCCCAGAACCACCGCCACCAACGCCCATTCCAAACACTTGATCAACTACCCAAACTCCCCCTCTGTAGAGGAAAAACTGCCATGGCAATCAAAAATTGTCAAAGAAATCCCCAACGTCTGTTAACACCTCAATATGAGCAGCAACCCCAGTTGACAGAATGTGAAGGTGAATAAGGCAATCGCAAAGGTTAGGGCTTAGCTCAGAACCACGGCTGCTAAATAACACTCTATATAGCTCCCCCATAGGGGTTTCCCCCAATAAAACCACAACTTCTAACATGCAAAACACCTACCTACATGCCCATATGGCATAGGCAGAACTGCCCTGAAATAGAGGCGTAAAGATCACGACCAGAGCCTGAACCTGACAACCCGCAGCGGCCTCCATAAAAACCCTGTACGGCTCCCCTGCGACACCAAAGAAACACACATAGGATGGAGATCCAACCCTATTTCCAAAATAAAGTTCCATGCATTAGCAGATCTGGCAATAAATGTTGCGCAGACGCAAGGGTTTGAGAGGGTCGCGCACCCGCGCGGCCGCTCCCCACTCCCCGCGGGACCTCGTTCATTTTAGTGTGTTGAGAGACCTTATTTGGAGTATTAATGGGTTAAAATATCATGGACGACCATTTTTGAAGTGCTAGTTTGCTAAACAAAGTTAAAAATCACCTTCAAAGGTAATGACTACAAGTGCAAGGATCAAATCCCTAAAAGTATAGAATAAAGGTCTAGGGTCATTTTGGTGGAATCATGCAACAAGGGTGTCAATGGATTTTAATGCATATAATGACCTTGTACTAAAGCCTCTACATAGAATACTAAATTTTGAAAATATTTATGGAAGATCGGTAATAGAATTTATAATCATGACAGCCCAAAGTTGTGCTTTTATGCACTGAATCCATGCAATGATCACCAACAATTTTGAGTCTTAAAGGAGGTCTCTATACCCAAGTTTGAAAATAGATTATATATTCATGATTTAAATATTTTGATAGATAAAAGGCATATCAAGAACATCTATGATCTAAGAAACCATCAAGAGGAATTGATATGTAATGTTTCAACCCTATTTATACTTACAAGTATCCTTTCACGAAGAGATACACACCTACAACTGATAGTAATAACACATAGTCCAAGATGAAGGTTTGAGATGGAATCACCTAGTTTGGTAGATGAGAGATGTTTTAAAATGGTTCATGAGATTGGATAACAATGTGTAACCTTTCAAAATAAGAATCTCCACCTACAGTGTTTCACCTTTCCCAACATAGTTGATTGTGTTTGACCATAGTAGGTAATGGACTGAGGACTGAGTTTCAAACATTACCAATGCATAGAAATGATCCTAAATTAACCCAAAAAATCATGTAATTATCTTAAGAGACTCTAAAGTGACCTAAAAATGTTGTCTCAATTTGAAAGAGGCATGTTTATCTACAAGTGTACCTTTATGACATGAAACATAGTCAAGAGTTGAAATATAGTTTTGACTAAGAGAGGAGTGTGAAGGGTATGTAGTAGGGTTGAGTGATGAATAGGTTTATAACATATCCACCATGATTTTTATACCTTATAGGTGCCATCACCAATGAAAATCATGCAAAATAAAGAATTCAAACCAAGCAATGCATAGTCAACATTGTAAATCCTACACAATCTACCTTTACAAAAGTCTACTTTGGTTTTTACAAGTATTACAAGGTTAAATGAAATAATAAAAAGTTAAATATTAGTATATAAGGTCATTAAAACTTGGAGATACTCCTTCACTATTTGTTTTGCCTAGACAAAAAGGATAATTTCCCTCTATTTTATATCAAATAAAGGGCACTTCCCTTATGCATAAATCCTGCAACCTATGAGAAAAGGAGATAAAGTATAGATCAAAAGATGATATAGCCTTGATAATAAGTTTTATAGGTTATATGACACCAAAAAAAATAATATTAACCATTCTTAGAGGAAATATACTCAACAAGGTGCCTTAGACTTTCAAACATGAAGGAAGATCTACTAGGCAAGGTTTAGGCCTAAAGCCAAATGGGGGTCCAACTTCACTTAAATAAATTTGTAGGGATCTTACCCTATTGTAATTTTTTTTGGGGTAAATAAAAATTTATTTAGGCTATTGATATGTAGGGTAATCCATTAGAAATTCATTTTGGGCTTTAAGGTACAAACAAGCTATAAGGAATGGTTAGGCCTAGTGCACAAATGCGCAGTCATCTTCAATTATAACATGAATTAAGAATATAAATGGATTATATCATGTTTACAGGGTCACTTAACATGTGTACAAGCATTAAAATTTTAGATAAAGTCATTTTTAAGTTAAAAAACTAACTCAAGACTATGCAAATTAGAGAAAAGAGTTCAATGGGAGAGGTTTGGAAGCTAATATATTTTTTAATTCTTTACATGGAGATCCAAGACTTTTGGAGATGTTAGATAGGATCCTGAACAACCATTTTGTGGCACTTTATTGAAGGTTGGATTTGATATCTCTATGAAAAATAGCTAAGAGGGTAAAATTGTCTAAAAACCTCTTAAACCCTAGTTATAGACCCAATGAAGGAAGCAAGGATAGAGGTGCATCTAAATGGACATGTTTGACCATGAAAGTGATTAAAGGTTGTATAAGACTCAGTCATTATCGCTTACATCAATATCAGTTGTATGTAATTATATGGATGGAGTACAAAATAGGGTTTTCTTGACTATTTTTTGCATTATGTAGGTTCTAGGAGGTTTCAAGAGATGAAATCAACTTTGGAAAAAAATTTAGGAATTAATGTAACTCCCCATGTAAATTTAATTCCTTTTAAAATATCCTAAATTTTACTACTAGAGATCTCATCTTAGCCATTTAAAACTAGCATAATGAACATGGTAGTGAGAAGTGTGAAAACTCTAAGTGAAAGTGATTTTAAGGTGTGTTTGATGCTTCTAAGGCCATTAAGGGTCTTAAAACATGTCATCCATTCCATTTTATGAATTTTCATGGTGAATTTATTCCATTTTATAATCCAAGTGTGAAGGGTGACTGAAAGAGGAGTTTTCTTAGAGTGCAGGCAGTGATAGCTCATTTCTAGATAATTTTAGATGATCATGACTATAACTAATGCATGGAGATGAATGTCTACAAAAATTTCCCTCCATTAAAATAATTATACAAGTCTCTAATATTTTTTTGTATTTTCAAATAGGGGTGAGTCATGAAGGTATTTTTCTAAACCAAAATGAGAACTTTCATGCCAAGTTTCATGAGTTTAATGACTTGGGGTGACACTTGTGCTTCCTAACCTTGCATGGTTCATTTAACATATTATTATCATGCATATTTAACTAATTTTATCATATTTACAAGTCTCCTTGTGACCTTTCAACTTATTTATTCTCCTCCCTCTCTCAAGTTCTATAAGAACTAGCCATTTTGGCATTTGTAAACTATGCTCCACTTTAGTATGGAAAATCCCCGCTCATTTACATACCATGGATTAATAAAGACTATTTATTTTTACCTCTTACATGACTATTCATAGTGTTTCACTTGGATGATTGATTTTTCTTAATGATGAATTTTTGTTGCATTCTCTCACCATTTGTAGTTGTAAAGCTTCTTACAAGTCATGTGAAGTGTTCGAAGAAGATTCAAGGTTGAGTGAGCTAGTATATTAAATAGTGTCATTCTAGACCTCTTTTCTATTCTTATTAGCCTAAACATTCATCCATAACCTCATAATGAAACATCAATGTGAGAAGATGCAAATTCAATAAGTGTATGTTTGGTTAGTAAATTATTCTCATGTGTAACATGAAGATGGTTGGTAGTCATCAACTAATTTAGTGTATCACCTCTTTTAGGATAGTTTGATTCTAGTTTTCTCTTTTCCTTTTCCCTCACAAGTTTAGGTGTAGTAGTGTTCTACAAGTGGTGCATCAAGGGAGCTATACCTATCTAGAGATTCACCTCACTTTTAGGCTCAACCACAACCTAGAGGTGTTTCAATTGTGCCACTTAGATGATGAGAGCTGAGACATCTCCTCAAAGGGTAAAAATATAAGTGATAATAGTTTTTGGCATGCTTGATGAAACTCTTAGTACAAGAAGTTGAAATTGTTTTGGTGTTGTATTTAAACACATAAACCTTTGGATTTATCTATCTAAACATCAATGAAGACTCTAAGACTACATCATCTAGTCAAGCATCCCAGGTATTCATTTTGAAGATTGTTGATAATCATTCCTTGTGTTCTTGCTTCATAATGAGGTTTCATGGCTAACTTTAGTGTTTAGTATTATTTTACACAAGTTGTTGAGGTATATCAAGCCTATGGCATTCCATATCACCTTTGTTATTATCCATACCAATTCTAATATGGCCATTACCAACCTTTCCATAATTTTTATCAATACTATAACAAGCCGTCTCAATATCTTGCCTCTCCTGGTAAACCTAGCCATTTTTCAAGTTAATCCATTTCCACTTTCAAGCAAACTCTCTTGGGCTATGAGAGGTACATGATAGATCTTGTCACACAAAGGGGACATGGTCTAGAGATTCCTAGTCATTTCATTCATAAGGTGAGAGATGCATTGGAGCTAGTAAGAAGAGAGTGGGCACTTATTGAGAGATCCTATTGGCAAAGGCTCACAAGTGAGATGCTAGATGTGAGTGCCCTAGTTCCATCCTTAGAAGATAGGCTAAAAATTCATGAGAATTAGCCTCACCAAACTTATTATCCTTTTTATCCACTTACCCAAGATTTCTATTAGTCCTACTTGACCCCTACTCATGAGCTCAATCAAGCTTATCAAAGCCATCTTTTTCCTAATCAATTGGAAGAGAGAGATGGAAAGAGAAACCTTATTTTTAAAGCAAATCTAGATAGGCAGATTGAATTATCTAATATGTATATGTAGTAGTCCATATCATCAACAAGGGAAGTGGAATTTAAGCCCTCATTACCCTCTCCCATTACATCCCCACCTCAATAAAAGACCTCTAGATATGAGATTCTAAGGTATAGAAAATGTGGAAAATCTAAGCCTAAGAATATCGCAATTTTATTGAACACTTCGTCTACTCCTCAAATTACATAACCATCTCAAAAATAGACTCCCAATCCTAACATCCTATGTTGGACTAAGTTAATGGAATCATGGGGAAAGAAAGAGGATATAATCCTTGCTAAGGAGTGTGAAGTTGATAAAGAGCTTGATCCTATGCAAGTCCCTCCCACCCTTCCTAAACAAGCTTCTTGTCTTCTATCTTAGTACTCTTATACTCCTTATCCTCATGATGATGCCTATTAGCTTCAAGAGATACTTTTACAAGAGAAATCTAGCCAAGAATATTTAAGAGTTGGAGTCAAGGATGAAATTGCTAAGTCAATGTATGATGGAAGGTTTTAGACCCAAAAAATATCCTATGCCTAAACACACTCCATCTATCCTCCCTCAAGAGAGTGCTCAAGTTGGATCAGTTTTTAATGAATTGATTATCAAATGGAAGGAAGATAACTATGTTATTTTATCCCAAGGTCTACCTACCCTTCCTCAAGAAATCATGAAAGAATCCCTTATAATGCATTCTCAATCTAATTTTGAGTCCTATGTTCCACCTCCACCAATATTTCATCTTGTCCTTACCCCCTCACCCTTTGAATTGATGGACCTATGGTATGGGAACCTAAAGTGGATTATTTGGTTGAGGAAAATTTAGAATTCTTGCTTGAATAAAATACAAATCATTGGCAGTCTCATTGGGATAAGTCACCTAATTTCAAGATGCCTATTCTTGGCATCACTAAAAATGAGAATGAGATTGAAGATCTTGAAACCATTAAGAAGAAAATTAATGTTATAGTAGTTGAGATACAACTTGAGAACCCTCAGGAGTTCCTAAGTGTTGAAGAAGAAGTGAGTCCTTTCTTAGAGTCTTCTTGTTGTGTTGATAATGAAGAATGCCTTCCTTGTGTCAAAGAAAAAATCTTGGATGAAGTGAATTTGGATTATAAATAAGAGGATAAAATATCTTCTCTTGTTTTTCCCCTTCATGATGCTAATAAAAAATAAGATGAGGACTTGTGGCAGCAATTTGAAAACATTTGCAATGAGTTTGAGTCTCTCAAGGGGTCTATAACTTATTTGGAGCTAATTACATGTTATGGTAAGCAAGATGACATTTTAAAAAATGTAATAAAAGATCCAAATCAAATTTCACCTCAGCCTTTGGAGGTAAAACAAGCTTTTATTAGCCTCAATCTTACAAGGAAAAAGAAACCACTCCTCTTGAAACTACATCTACAAAGAATATGCAAGTTGATAATCAAATGAAGAGTGGGCATCAATATGAGGTATGTGTACAAGGACAAGAGGAATAATTTTAAACTTGTGATATATTTGAATGTGTTCTACTTGAGATCATGGCAAGTGAAGTGCCAATAAGTATGTCTAATCTACCAAGTGTTTAATCCAAAGAGTAACATGTTTGGCACCATGATTCATCTCATGAAGAAGGAGATGCAATAAAATTTAATTTGGACACCGTAAAAAGGGAGGTATACATAATTTTTAGTTGTATATATCCATTTTCTTCCTATTTTCCCTAGGTGCTTCGAGCACATGTGTGTCTTGTTAGTGTGTTTGCTTGGTTCTATGTGTGTCTTTTATTTTATGTGGTTGATGTAATCAAGTGGTCTTGTCTTGATAAAATCTTGTTGTCAATGGTAAAAGTCCTCCTATTGTGCTTCAGAATTTAGATGACTCCCTAATCCTAATGGAATAATAAGGCTACTAGTCTAGTTAGCATGGTAGGCATGCGACTCCTATGAGTCACTAATTTGTTGACCAAATTTGATCTTGCAGGTCAAATTGGGACACCTATAGGTAAAAAATTGATTTTTAGGTGTTTTAATGGTGTATTATATATTTCTTAAGGTGTATTACTAGTCATATAGTGTGATTTCATGTTATATTAGCCTTGGTGATTAGTCATTTTAATCCTTATGTCCTTTTGAGGGTCAAAATGAGCAGTAACTTAGTTGTACATCCTATTTGGGAAGTGTGAATATGTAAAAAGGGTGATTTCATGTGGCATGTGTCCTATTATTCTTTAATCAACCATTCATAAATAAAATTGATAGGTTGTTCACAAGAAAAAGTAGTTTTCTTAGGAAAAGAGAAAAGTTTAGCACTTGTGTGGCCCATGGGGGAAGTTGACACATGGGAGAAGGCCATCAGATGACTCTTCAGATTCCTTGGATCTATTTACATGCTTTAAATACTTTTTTATTTTAAAAATTTATCTAAAACCATTATGCTTCTTCTTCACCCTTCCATGCACATAGAACTAGTCAGCAAGTTTGTACTTGGTACGGTTAGTAAGAGAGGTTTTAGGAAAAATTATCTTAGGGTTGTCTTCTAGACTCATTAAAATTCCATTTTATGTTTCTTTTGTATAATATTGGTGTTCTATGCTTTATAAACCATTCTTAATAATTTAGACTATCTATTTTACTTGCTAATCTATGTACCCTATAGGTTTTGCCTTGGTTTGGACAAATACATACAATTCACTTGATGATGTTTTTTTAATATGATTTTTAATTACTCCTCAAATTATCACAATAATTCATTTCATGTCTCAAGGTGTTTGGATAAATCAATTAAATCAAAGTTCCAAGAGAAGCACCATTCTATGTTGTAGGTAGATTTTCACTATTTTCAGAATCTCCAAGCTTTGGTATTGTTCCAGGGGATGATAATAAGATCATTACCATGTTTCAAATTTTATTTTGATCTCATATGATTCAAATCTCATCTTCCAAATCCTCCATGAGGGTGTATTTATAAAACATCATACAACCAATTTACGCAAAGACTATCATATACAGTCAGCTAGGTGAGATATGCATGGTTCTAAATCATGTATATGCAGTCATAATTATGGTCATAATTCTTTCACTTAGATTAAGAAAGACTGTCCTAGTCAACACAATCATCTACATTTTTAGTTTGCCATTGATATGTGCTTATAAGAGTTTTCAAATGTTGAAATGTGGTATGAAAGCTCTCCTAAAGCTTTTTAGATAAATTATCTATTATTTTATACATTTTAAATAGCATGGATATGTTTATAAGGTCAAATTAATGATATCACTAACATTACACCAATCATATTCATTGCTTGAAAGTACCTTAACATGCACCTACAGGTGCCCTCATAGGACCAAACATGTTGAAAAAGAACATTTAAACTAATTAGTGCCTTAATAATGGAGAGAGTCTATTTTCAATCTTTTTTATAGACCTAAATATGATGAAATTGTTAAATACAATGCATATTACTCCAAATCTACCCACTTACCTATACATGACCATAACCACCTATAGATGGATTAACAAAAAGTTGAGGAGCCATTTTGAAGTGTTGAGGCATGTATCGAGACCTTATTTGGAGTCTTAATGGGTTGAAAGATCATGGAAAACCCTTTTTGAAGTTATATTTTCCTAAAAAAAGTTAAAAAACACCTTCAAAGGTAATGACTACAAGTTCAGGGATCAAATCCATAAAAGTATATAATAGAGGCCTAGGGCCATTTTAGTGGAATCATACAGTAAGTTTCCTAATGAATTATGATGCATATAATGACCTTTTATTGAAGCCTCTACATATGAGACTAAATTTTCAAAATATTGATGGTAGATCACCTAATATAATGTAAAATATTGAGAGCCCAAAGTTGTGCTTTTATGCACTGAATCCATGCAATGATCACCTACAGTTCTGAGTCTTAAAGGAGGTCTCTATACCCAAGATTTAAAATAGAGTCTATCTTCTTGATTGAAATATTTCAATAGATTAATGGAATATGAAGAAATTTATGATCTAAGAAACCATCAAGAGGAATTTGTATTCAATGTTTCAACCCTATTTACACCTACATGTATCCTTTCACAAAGAGATACACACCTACAACTAATTGTAATAGGATAGATGTTTGAGATAGAATCACCTAGGTTGGTAGATGAGATATGTTTTAAAATGGTTCATAATATTGGATAATAAAGTGTAACATTTCAAGATAATAATCTCTACCTACAATGTTTCACCTTTCCCAACACAATTGACTGTGTTTGACCATAATAAGTACTTGGCTAAAGAGTGAGGTCTGAAGGTTACCAATGCATATAGATAATCATAAATAAGCCCAAAAATGAATGGAATGATCCTAAGATACTATAAAGTTACCTAAAAAACCTTTTATAAATCTAAAATATGCATGAATATCTATAGGTGTACCTTCATGACATGAAACATAATCAAGAGTTGAAACATAGTTTTGACTAAGAGAGGAGTGTGAAGGGTATGTAGTAGGGTAGAGTGATGAATAGGTTTAGAAAATACTCACCATAATGTTTATACCTTATATGTTCCCTCACCAATTAAAATCATGAAAAAATAAAGAGTTCAAACCAAGCAATGCATAGTCAACATTCTAAACCCTACATAGTCTACCTTTACCAAAGTCTATTTTGGTATTTTACATGTATTAAAAGGTCAAATGACATCATCAAAAACTAAATTTTGGTATAAAAGGTCCTAACCACTTGGGGAGACTCATTAAATATTTGGTTTTACTATACAAAAATGGTAAGTGCCCTCTATTTTGTCTCAGACAAAGGGCACTTCCATTATGCATAAATCCTTCAACCT
>JARHVA010011578.1:0-44124 GCA_037957365.1 Torreya grandis | reverse complement strand
ACTTTTGGAATTTTATCTCTATTGTGTGATTTTTATTGGTAATCTCTTTGAAGATACAAATTGGTCTAGGACATAATGGGGGACCCATATACCCAAGTTATTAACCACCATAATAATACTAACATCCATAACTATCCTCAAGAATACCACTCACAACCACAACTAAACTCAGTAATAAGAACAAAAAAATAGCTAGCATCACATGCCTAACTTCATTTAAACCTAGGTGGGGATTGAAACAACCAAGCCACTTTACCAACTCACCAGCATCTCATTGGCATTTATATTGTGTTTATTGTGTAGGATCTAGGTTTTGTATTTTATAAGTCCTCCATGTGGTAAATAAACACATGTATAAAATAAGTACGCTCTCAAATATATGCACATAGAACCATATCACAAAATTAGTTGCACAGTGAACCAAGACATGGTCCTAGTCAATACAAAAGGCTATAGTGCATCCTTGTCCTCCTATTGTGGTCTTGTTCCACAACATTTTAAAATGTTATTTTCAAGTTTGACATTGTTTAATGGTCTTTTCATGTATTTTTTAGTCATGGTAATCATGCAAAATTAGCATAAAATAAACTCTATGAAGGTTTTTTTTTTGTGTGTGTGTGTACACACACACACACACACTATTTCTAGATAATTTACAATTTTGTAAATTATAGATTTTGCTTCTAAATCTATATATTTCTTGTATTCAAATATCAATAATTTAGATCTATTAGTTTGATTCATTTCAATTCAAAAAATATTAAACAATATGATATAATCCCCCAATCACCTTGAATTCAAATTTATCTAATTAAATAGTCCATCAGAAGGATCTAATAGGATACAAACCAAGTTTCTAAAATAAAATTATTGACATGATATTATTAGAGGCTCATGATTCTAATAAACAATTGAATAATTTATTTCCAATGATCCTAATAGTCAATATGAAATGGGTTATATCTCCTTTTTGTTTACATATATCCATGATGGCATATGATAATTTTTGCTTGTTCTTTTCATTTATAGAATCCAATTAAAAACCCACCCTATTTTTTTTATCTATCTATTATGGGGTGATGCACTAGTAGATAAAATAGTTGGTATTAAATCTATTAATACCTAATGGATTACATATCCATGTAATTATTTCATAATAGAATGTAGTTACATCAAAGTCAGGCATGTCCATAAAAATTATAATTTCTAGATCTATAACACTATAAAGATGTAAGACTTATCTTTCCATGACATAGATATTATTATGATTTTGTGCCTAGTAAAGACAATTTAATGACTTTAGCTATTATAGCCAATCATATTAATTAATTATTTAATAATTTAAATATATATTAATGGATATACCAAAACACTCTAAAGAATAATCAATTTTTTTTTAACCAGATTGATATACTACTTAGCTAGGTCTAAATTATATAAGGTTGAGATAACCAAAAATAGGCATTATAAACCTTTTATATCATTTTTAGAAGGTATTTCCACTTAAGGGTTTGTACGAGTCTAAAAGAGGCCTTAATATAATGAACATTTAAGAAAAAATGAACTAAGGTCATGGGAGATATGGAAAATCAAAATTTGTCTTACTAAGTCTAAGAACTTTATATTAATTTCAAACATTTTAAGCTTCATAAGGCAAAAGCTATTACAAGTAGTTTTTTTCAGCATTTTACTACTTATAACTCAAAACAACATATAATCATTTTGAGACTAATTAGAATCCCTTGGACAACGCTAACCCAAATGATAATTTTTTATTTCTTAAAGTTAACCTTAAGGACTTTATCCATTTCATATATAAATGAGAATTTGATGCAGATCATCATAAGGAACCGAGAATGTAAATATATTTAAGAGTGTCATGATAGTCATTTCTAGTTTGTTTTGGGTGTGAGTGGTCTTATAGGGGCCCTTGGGTTATTTTATAGTCATTATAAGTCTTTAGGATTTTTTTATTTGATTCTATATAAGTTTTCCACCAAAATAAAGATTTTAAAATTTGAAATTTGAAACTAGGCTCTAGAGGGATGTTTTGGCTTTATTTATTATATAATTATACATGTAAGTTTTTGAAAGGTCATATATGGTAATAAGTGAGTGTAAAAAGGTTTCATAACATTAATTTCATGGATAAGGTAATAAAAATCAAGAAAATAATAAAAGTTAACTGCCAATCAATGTGGGTTGGTAAGAATAGGAGTTTGTTTTCATGTTTAATATAATAAGAAGAATAGAGTTGCATTTTAGGAGTGATGTGTTTTAGAAGAGTGTAGTGTAGGTGGGAAGGTAGGATAAATATTAATGAGAAAGAATATATTTAATGAAAATATGAAGTATTCATTATAAACCTACCTAAATTGTAATTATGTGTGTCACTATTTATAATGCAAGAACATCAATGAATAAGATGATGTTTGGAAAGAGCAATTTATGGATTACTAGTAACTATTAGTATGTAAACATGTTTATATTTTTTAATTGTTTTAAATAGAAATTTTCTCCTAATATATAGGTTCAATCACCAAATATAAGATTTGAGAGTACCCTATTTTGTGTCACAACCAAGAAAGAAGGGATCAGAGTTGTCATACTGAGTTTGGTTATTGTGTTTCATGGATGGAATTAGGGTAAGAAATATTTAATGGACATTGAAAATATTTTTTAGATATAATTAATAAAATATGAGATTAAAATTCCATTAAAACATTTCATCCTAGTGCACACAATCCAAGTAAAGAATGAATTTGTGTTTTCAACAATCCCAAATGACAAGTAAGTTGGTAAGATAGATGATGATTTAAGTATTATTGAAGTTAATGAGGTATAACCATAATATGTATTTTATTAATTATGATATTTATCACTTTATATGCTAATAAATTCATGTATGAGTGTAAGAGTCAAGAAACAATTCACTCAGTCTTGAAATTCACATAAAATTTTAAAAATTGGCATGTTGGAGAGGCTTAAAGATTATTTAAGGTAAAATAACTATCTTAAAAGGTTAATAAATATTTGTTATAAATATATTAGGTTATATATGTCTTTGAAATTATTTAAAACTCCTTGTATCCTTCTTTGTTCTCTCTCAGCCTACACAGGCATGTGTCAAGACCAACCTAGGGTTTGAATCTTCCATTTGGCATAACTTGAGTTTCCAACCTTGGAATTTAATGAAAATTTGTAATATGACCTTATTATATGTTATATAACATATTATTGTGGTTTTGGAGTAGTAAAGTATGATATAGTATGGTTTATATTATTGTATATTTGTTTTAGGATTGAATACATTTAATTTAGAGAAGGGGGTGTTGAGTTAGGTGGCCTACACTACATTTTGGGCCATGAAACTTTTTAGGAAGATATAAGAGATTATGTAAAAGTGGTTTTTTTTGTCTAGAACCCCAATGGTTTATTTAAACCTAGGATTTTTGTACTAAAATAATGATACAAGCTAAGAGACCTCAAAGAGAGAAAATTTGATTACTTGAATAAGTTATTAATTAGAGTTTATGTTGATGGCTATAATTGCGCTACTTCCAACACCAATAATGGGAAGTTTCAGGAATGTGGGACTTGCGACCTAAAACGACCTCTAGATTTTAAATAAGTTGGCTCTTCTTTATCTCAAAAGCATTTTAGGGGAAAAGGATAGAAATTAAATAGAAAACACCAATGCAATGAAAGAAAATCTAACTATGGCGATGCACCTAAATTTAATTTGATCCTTACTACTAAGCACAATGAAGCTATATTTAGGATTTAATTACATTAAAGAGCAAACCATGCATGATCAATGTAAAAGATTAAAATAATAGAATCAAAGGCTTACAACTTAGACTATTTTCATAATAACACAAAAAATATCAACAAAGGCACAAAACTCAGTCTTCTTATTGATTTTTTAGTGACATAAAAGGCACAAATACATGCACAGTTATACAAAATTTCTAAATCAAGAAAACAAAACAAAGGCAGATGATATTACTGGCCATAAAAAGAAAGTCTAAAACTTCTTGATAACAATCTCTCAAAAAAAATTCTCGCTATCTTCTGATCCCTATTTTTTTTTATGATCTCTGTACCCATATTTATAGCATCGAACTAGATCTAGATTGCCTGCATGTTCTCAACCCAACAATCTAACTAAAATCTAACTGAACTAGAAGTGTTTAACAAAAGATATTTTTTGGATCTAAAATTTTTGGTCTCCCTGGAAGTTCATTCACTAAATTAGACACACGTGACACTTTTCACTATGAAATAGATGAGGACTCTCGGCGTGCTCCACTTTCTCTACTTGAGAATCGTCTCATTATTCAGGAGGCACCAAAAAATGACACTTAGTAGTTTCTACAGCACTTACAAGAGACACACAACACCTTCCACTATATTATACTCTTTATTATTATCTTGGTATTAGGAGTGTTCTATCTTTGACATCTGTCACAGTCTGCTGCTTTGAAACTTTACCAACTTACAAAAATAGGACCCACAACACTTCTTGCTTGAGTAGCTTCAAAAGGGAAATGGGAATAGGTGTCACTTTCTGCATATCTTTAATAAGGGACATGTGGTGGCCTCCACTTGTCTATAGAATCTTTTTAGAACTTTTTGAGAGTCCTACAGAAGGTGACATGTGGCACGTTCTACGCTAAGCTTTAGCTACACTGTAGAAACATTTAGGACTCATTTTAGATTCATACAGATGGTGACACTTGGTGGCTTCCACTAATTTTAGAAAAAAAACTTGAGGTCCACCATAGTATTTACTTAATCAACAAAACAAAATGAAGAAACTTTAGATGTAGACACTTGGCAGCTTTCACTGCTTTTAGCTAGGGGCATGTGGTGGCTTACGCTATTTTTAGAAAAACATATTGAAGCCTTCCACAGTTGCCACTTGGTGCCTTCCTCTTGACCCTAAGAGAAGCTTATTAAAATAAGCTTTTAAAATTCATAAGAAACATGAAACACAAATACTGACATTTGTCACACTCTATTGAATTATTATGAGACACGTGGCACATTCTGTGCAACTTATAAAAATTATAAAATGTGTCTCAGCCAATGACACTTGGTAGCTTCCACTTAACTTTGATACTTAGACAAAATTTAGGCAAAAATGAAACTCGTGCCCATGCTCTGTGTCAAAACTTTACTACCTCAAAACTAAAACATGTAGGAACAAAATTTGGAGCACACAAATGAAACTCAAAAAATAAAATGTAGATTATTTTACTCTATAGTTCTTGGCGACCCCGAGGACTTTTGAGCCTGCTCAAAAAGAATCCAAAGAATGTATAAAAAATGTGACAAAAATCACAACTTCATTAAGGTTATCTGATAAATAGACCACTCAGCATTAGACAATCCCTACTTAGCAATTTGTGGAAGGCTAAATCAAGGATGATGATATCCTTGTGTGAAAATTTTTACAAAATATGAACTATAGCCTTCAATTGAAATTCAAGCTAGGACATGGGCATCAAGACAGCTTCCACTTCAGGCACTGATGAATCATCGATTAAACCTTGGAAAAATGATGGATCATTTTGCTTGGCCAATAACAAAGGTTTAATCTCATCAACCATCAATATAGTGTTGCTATCAAAAAAAGGGGAGGGAAGACCCAATTACACCAGATCTTCAATATGTTGCTTCATGTCTTTGATTCCCTCTTTCACCACATCTAGAAGCTCTTTTCAATTAATTGCTATGGAGTTACAACTGATAACTTTATTTACCTTATTTGCAGCAATCATTCTACCATTAATCCATGCTGCAAATAAAGTTCCATCAATTGCATCATATAGCTTTTACAGCAACATTTGAGAATCAAACACTCTCAAAGAGATAATGGATAGAGTGTCTTCAACCAAAGTCTCCACCTTTTTGCACAATTTTTGTGCATTTATTAGAAAGGTTAGAGAGGGTCTAATTTGATTAATCTCCTCAGAGATTCTTTTCCATATTGATACATAAAGCTCCTTAACTAGATTCAAAACCCCTACATTCTTTGGCCTTTTAGCCAACTCAAGTGTCAATTTTTATATTATTTGTCACTCAGCTTAAATTTGGGCCTGTATGGCAATGGTATTGTTCTACTCATTTAACAGCTTCTATTGAAGTTGAGTGACCTATTGCATGCTTTCCTCACATTTTTCCTATAATGTTTCCTTTTCCCACCTTAAGGTTATCACTGCATCTTTCACCTGCATCAACCCTTCTTTCAAAGAATCATTTTGGGCTTGAATAGCCTGATGAGTCTAAAAATAAATAGTATCTTGTACTGTTTGTTGAGACTCTCTATTTCATTGTTCTTAGTTTTGATCTCTGTAGTCAAATCGCTATAGTTTGCCTTCTCCTAAGCTAGATTAGCCTCCATCTTCTATAGCTTCTTTGATACTTTCAAATAATCAGTAACTACTATGAAAGTGGATTCATTTAGCAGCTCAACCCTATCTTTTGGTCTAAAAAGGGACATATATATATAGCCACTACATTCATGGTATAATCTTTAGGCTGCATCTGCTCATTTGGCTTGACTACATTAGGTGACAAATGGGTCACCGTTAGTTGCTACTAAATTGGGTCAAATTATGACCTCATATGTGGTGTAGCCAAGGCTTTATTATCTTTCATCCTCTTTTTCTCCATCTGGGCTTCTTTAGCCTTCTTAACAGTAGTATCTTAATTTTGAAAGGTAGAAGGAGAGGCAATGTGCCCACATGCAAAAGGATAACCCTGTGTCAAGCCATAGGGAATAGCCAAATGTTGGCTAATGGAAATATGAGGAGGTAATGTCTTTGAGATAGAGGGGGGAAAATGAGGCAATGATGTGGCCTGAGTATGAATAGGTGGGGCAAAATGAGAAATGGGCACAACCGAGGTGGTAGGTGATATTATTTGGCTAGATGGAATTGTTACCCCTATAGAAGAAGAGAGAGACTGAGAAAAAGAAGGAGAAACAACATATACCTAAGGAGTAACTGATGTACTCAATGATCGGTGCTAGGAGGGTTCTACCTCCTCCTCAGTATCAGGCTGAAGTTTTAGCCTCTTATGTTTCCTTGGCATTTCTTCTTCTAGCTGTGATTCCTTTTCTTCAACATTTACCACTGTTGTTAGTGGTGATTGTACAAAACTAGGAACCCTGAAAGCTGACACTGATGGAGAAGTTTTGGGTGGTGAAGATACCACACTCTTTTATTTTTTAGTGGCACTAAGAGATTAGGGCCAAACATTACAGTGACTGTAGCTGAGGTTTGCCCTGAGGTCTGTAATGTATGATTGGATTTTGCTCTGACTTCTGACTCTCCACCTTGTGTCTGCAATATGCTTGTATCAAAGCTAGAGACAGGAGATGGATGACATTCATCCTATATTTCTTCCCATTTCTCATCTAAATCCACATTACCAAAAGAGTGAGTAGTCTCATAAATCTCTTGCCTATACTTCCAATAGGCTTCTATTTTCTCAAGTTTCCAGTCTTTATTATTTAATGCCCTTCTCAAACTAAAAGTCATTCTAATTTTAGAGTCAAAATCCCTTTTATTATAAAAAAAGCCTCCCATGGCCTAGCCTCCTCTGAGGGTAAATTTGTTAATTCCACATATAAATCAAGAATATCTTCCTGAGGGTTTCTTCTATTTTCCCAAAAGTGACAACCCTCATGCACAATTCTAGTAGTGACCTTATTATTCTTGACCCATGTGGTTGTGAAACTACTTGGGTCATATCCCCCTTTATCTTCAATTAGAAAGAAGCCCAAGAAAGCTAACTTTTTTAGCAACACGTGTTCAACATCTCTGACCTCTAGGACCATGTTGTTTGTTATCCATGGAACATCATACATTTTCTTCTTTTTCTTCCCAGTGTCGTATTCATTATCCACCATAGACACTTGCCTGGTGACCTCTAAGATTGCTAATCTAAGGGTCAAAATCTTAGGTAGCAACACTGGTTCTCCACTAAAACCATGGACTCTAATAATAGTATGATGGGATCCAAAAAAGTAATCACAAGGAATAGTGCAATTTGTCATAAGGCCTAAGATACTTGGAGTCAATCTATTTTCAACCAGCTTTGGGCTTAGATGAAAAAAGGTAGGGGCAACAAAAAGTTCCCAAAATTCATATGGGTCACTAGTTTTGGACAAGATATGTGTCCATGCAGACACATGAATGGTCCTATGTAGACCGAAGCTTGGGTCATACATATTTAGATGCATATACTGGGAAAAGATGATAGAATTTTAATACAACATGAGGTGAAATAGATAAGAGGAACACTTGAATACCCCTTTAGATTTAAAATGGGTGAGCTATTCAACCATTGAATATGTAATTTTATTAGAGAAATCTAGTCGATATTCCTGAGTCTTGTCTACAATTTTTAACCTAAAGATAATAGTGATTTGTTCTTCATAGATAGTTATATCCTCTTTCATTCTAAAAATGAATGCCATCATAGAAAGTGCCTCTTGGCTAGCCTGCACAAATTGTGCTCTTGCCAATGGAAGTATTGGCACAGTGGTATCATCATCCCCTAATTGTAATTCTGATTTTAGAAACTTTAATTGATTATTGACATTTGCCCACATTTTCTACATTTTGGCAATGGTGGGAAACGTGGCTGTCTTGTCATGATACTGGGCCAACATGTCCTTGATAAACTTTGGTGTAATTTGCACCATGAATGGACCTATTGTATGGTATTCGAGGGTACATGAAATAATTTGGTGCATATTTCAACTAAGTCAAGGCATGGATGCACACTTGGGATAATGAATTGTGCCATTTGGGAAGTCCATATCCTCATTGTGAATGTTTCATATTGTCCGACCTTGGCCCTTTGAAGACATCTTTGATGTGCCCCTTCTCTTAGAGCTTTGCTAGGCTTTTGAAGGATTGGGTCAATGATTCCATCTAAAAAATATTTCACCTTTGCTGGGTCATTTGCATAACCAACTTTAGGGACTCTAGTCCGTGGATAGGCCTTTAAGGGTTGTGCAGGGGACAAAGCATATGATTTACTTATGAGAATCTTATCAATGGATTCATAAGACCTAGACCCCTATTTTGAATACTGTGCCTCCTCCATATCTATATTTATAATTGGAATTAGTGAAATTATGTAACAAGTATGGATTTTTGCAATAGGGAAGTACTTTCACTAAGCAGGCTTTGTTATGAATTGAAATTTGTAGATAATAAGGATTTTCAAGCAAATGTAGGAATGTTTGAGACACTGTTAAAATTTAACTCTTGTTATGGGGTATTTAATGACCCATTAAGTCTTGAAAATGGCATTAAAACTAGATAACTATTATTAAATCTTATGAAATCTTTGTGGGACAGTGAGTCAAACATGTCATGAAATGGATGCATAAGGTACCTTAGGGAATTTTGGAGATTTGAGAGAGATTTAATGCGTTGAGAGTTTTTAATTTTTTTGAAAAATGATCTAAGCCATGGCCATGTGTTTAAAGAACACTTATTTAAAAGAAAGGGTGTGAAAGAAAAATGGGAAAATAAAACAAGAAAAGGGAAACTATCTAACTATAATACATAAGAGACACAGCTTAACTAAAATGTTTCAAGTAGATCCCATTCATAGGAATCTCTTTAGATTCCCCCTCCATCATTTCTAGCTCAAAAGAATTTTTTTTTTACAAGCATGAATCTTATAGGGACTAGTCCATAATGCTTCAAATTTAGTATGTTGACCTGACTTGGCAGCTCTTGCATCCCATTTCAAAACAATTGAGCCTACTTTGAAATGGGGATTTGAAGTCCTTTTATCAAAGTAGTCTTTAATTATTTTTTGATGCTTTATTAATGAATCATGTGCTGCATCTCTCTTTTCTTGAACTTCGAAGAGTTCAGCCAGTCTGACCTGCATGGGGCCATTTTCCTTAATTTCAATCTGTTTTAATAGTTAAAGAGCAGGAATCTCCAAGCTTAGGGGCATTACAACAAGTTTACCATAGACCAATTCATATGGGGACATTTTTGTCATCTACTTAGGTGTAATTCTATTAGCCCACAGTGCTATATTAAGCACTCTATACCATTCTTTGTGATGATCATCCCCTATTCTCTTGATAAGTCTAATCAGGTTCTTATTGGTTGACTTTGCCAAACCATTACCCTGAGGGTAATAATTCAAGGAAGTTTTCAAATTGATACCATGCTTTAGTTAAAATTTAGATACTTTAGACCTTAAAAATGCTTTAGCATTATTAGAAATTATGGTATGAGGAGGCCCAAAGAGAGTAGTGATACTCCCTAGAAAGTCTAGGATCACATTTTTTATTGCTTCTTTGAGTAGCACTGCCTCACTCCATCTAGTGAAATAATCAGTGGTAGTTAAAATCCATTTGTGTCCCATACTCAACACTAGATTAATCATACCAATAAAATCAAGACCCCATTGAGCAAAGGGTTCATCAACAATTATAGGACTAAGGGCATTGCAGCATTCCTTCTCTTCCCCACATAATATTGACAAGATTGGCACTTTTTTACCAGTTGATAATAGTCTGTAAATAAAGCGAGCTAGAAATAAACTACCTGAGTTATCTTTATAGCTATGGTATTTGCAAAAAAATGTCCACCTAAGACTCCATGGTGCATCTCATGTAATATTTTCTTAGCCTCATCTTTCTCTATGCATCTTAAAAGTATGCCATCAATATTCCTTCTGAAGAGAATTTGGTCAATTAAAAAAAATGGACCCCTTGCTACCTATAGTATCTCCTCTTATCTTGAGAGAGCTCTTTTGTGAAAATCCCATGTTCCATGAAATGGATTCTATTTTTGACCCAGGAGTTCTGATTAACCTCTTGTATCCTCAATATAGTTTCCTTTTCTATTTCTTCAAGCATCACCTTTTCCATATCTTGAGTCATGTATTGGCACAACCCCCTACCTCTGATTAGCTTAGTAGGTTTGACCTCTACATCATACTCAAGGATCTTTGTTATCTAATTTACTCTTTTTTTAGTAATTTCATCCTCCATAATGTACTCTCTGACACTAGGATGAGCCACAAGTATTAGAATCGTGCTTCCTATCACCATATGCCTAAATTTATTGAGGGATTTTACCATAGCATATGCCTATTTCTCCACAAAGTTGTATCTAGTTTCATACTCCCTAAGAGTCCTTTAGAAAAAGGCTATTGGGTGCTCTCCCTCCTATCTATCATCTATTTATGTTAAGACAATATCAATATTGAGATCTCCTCCATAAACATACATTGTAAAAGGCTTAAAAAATTCTAGATTACTAAGTATTAGAGCTATTGAAATTGCTTTCTTGACCTCCTCTAAGGCTTGTCTTCCTTCTGTAGTCCACTTGAACACCAGGTATTTTTCCAACAAGAGTGTTACTGGTCTCACTAGGCCTACAAAGTCTGATATGAAGTGACTAACAAAATTAATTTTCCCCAAAAAAGATTGAACTACTTTCTTATTTACTGGTAGAGGCAAGTTCATTATGGTTTCAGCTCTCTTTGGATCTATAGAGACTCCTTCTTTGGATACTATATGTCCCAATAGTTTGCCTTGAGGTACTACAAAGATACACTTCTTAGGATTTAGGGATATTCCAAATTCTTGACACTTCTTAAAAATAGACTCTAGATGATCAAAATGATTGACAACATTCTTGGAAAAAATAGTAAGATCATCAAGATATATTAGGATGATTTTATTTATAAGTTCCCCAAATGCTACATCCATAGCTCTTTAAAAAGTGGCTCCAACATTTGACAGTCCAAATGGCATCTTGGCATATGAAAACATTCCCCATTTGGTAGTAAATGCAGTCTTGTGTTGGTCTTCATCAACTAACCAAATCTGATTGTATCTAGAGAAACCATCTAGCAAAAAAAATCTCTCTTATCCAGCCACAGTCTATAAAATTTATTCCATAGAAGGCAGGGGATAGTGATCTTTCAGAAATGCTCTATTTAAGTCTCTAAAATCCACATAGAGCCTTATGTCACCATTCTTTTTCCTAATTGGTACTAGATTGGATACCCAAGTTGAGTGTTTGATTGGAAAAATTATTTTAGAATCTAAGAGTTTCTTCAACACATCCACCATTAGAGGTTCAATCCTTGGATTCACTAGCCTTTGCTTCTATTTGACTAGCTTAGATCCTTCAATCAGTTCTATTGTGTGTTGAATGATGTCTCTATTATATCCATGAAGGTCTTCATAGGTCCAGGCTATTACTCTATCATATCTTTTGCACAAGTCAATTAGTCTTTCCCTTTCCTCTTGAGTTGCAGAATTTCCAATCTTTAGCTTTCTCCCTTCACTCAGTTTTATCTCAGAATAATCTGATTTATTTACTTGAAACCTTTTCTTTTCTAGGCTTACATCTTCTGGATCAAATAGGTTTTCTAAAGTGATCAAGACTTTGGGAAGCTTTTTGGTCTTTAATTGAATAACTTGGTCTCCATATGCTTCTTCAATTTTGGGTTGCAATTGATCAACAAATTCCCTTAATTGTTGTAAGAATGAGAGTACCTGAGAATCATTTTCAAAGACTTGCCAATTTTCATCATTGTCTGGGATAGTTGGCCTTATTATAACTTTGACTGACTCATTGTTGACTAATAGACTAGTTGTTGGATCAAACTATGAGCCAATCTGTGCCATCCTATCAGCTTCAGAATTTTGGTTCTAGGAACTACTTCAATATTGAAAGCTTCAAAATCTTCTATTAAGTCCCAAATTCTATGTCTATAGGATCTCATCCTTACATTTTTGGCTATTGCCTTTTCACTGATTTGTTTCACCACTAGTTCTAAATCTCCTTTGACTATCAGGTTCTTTATTCCCTTCTTCTTAGCTAACATGAGCCCATGTACTAAGGATTCATACTCAACATCATTATTAGTACAAGCAAATTGGAAATGTATAGCTCTTAAAATTTTCTCACCATTTGGAGCAATAGGACAAATTCCTGCTCCAGCACCATTTTTACTTCTAGCCCCATCAAAATTTAACGTCTAGATTTATGAATCCTTTTCTTCTTGAGTCTTTGACCCTTCTTCCCTTAAAACATTTGGGATTTCATGATCTTCATCAAAAATGACATAAGTTCCTAGACTAGTGGAGTCATAATTTCCATATGGGTCACTTTGCATCATAACTAATAATTGGTTATTTTCCTCTTCTTGGTCATGTTTAGTCCAATCACCTAGCTCTTCAACAAAGACCTTTTCTTCCTTACTTAGCATAGCATGAGTTGCCTCTAATTTTGAGGTTGGTTCATTGGTGATGTGATCCTTAGATAATGGCTCAAATAGTATTTTCATCTTTGAACCATATATGGTTTTTAGGATGAGGTGAGACCAATCAAGTGACATATATCCTCTTATCTTGGCTGTGAAATCCTTGGATAAACATAAACCAAATACATGGGGTATATCTATGACTACTACATCTTGATTGACAATTATATTGGGGTAGGTATATAATATCAATGGGAGTTGTTTAATTCTCCCTATTGTTTGCACTAATTTTCCATCTAGCTACATGACTCCTCTAGTGAGTGGCTCATACTTTATTTTTAAAGCATTTACTATTTGCTTAGGCATTACTATAGTACTAGCCCCTAAGTCTATCATTACATTATGCAATAGTTTCTTTCCAACTATAAAAGTCAAATGGAAGGGCTCTGGTTTGGATTTACTTACCTCTACTACATTGTTCAAAAGGGTTATTGTCTATAGAGGAACTGTGTCTTTGAGATTTTCTTTATCAGTAGGTCCTTCTTTGGTGCCAGTATGTTTAGGCACTACTTGGCCTTACACAGCTTTTTGTAACAGTGTCTTTTTCTCAGGAATAGCTAATATGTCCCACATTGACACATGTCTTGGGGTTCTCTTCAGTTGATCCACCACATTCACTGGTTCTAATGTTTGGGTTCTTAGAAAATAAGGGTACCTTGATTTTTCTTGAACTTGTCCAATAACTACTTGGTTATGCACTAGCTGAGGCACTTCTCATCTAGTAGCTATGTTTTGATGACCTTGAAATGGAGGAGGCCCCATAACTTCATTATTTGTGACTTCAGGCTATTCCATCATCCTTCTTTTTGATCTGGTGTAGTAATCTAATTTTACTACTGGCTTCTTAGAAGTGGAAGCTTCATTCAAGAATACTAATTCATCATCTTTAACCCATGAAAAGAAAGCATGTTTAGGGGCTATTTATTCTTCTTGTTGTAAGGAAATTCCTTACATTTGAGCCATCAAGACTAAATTTTTCATACCAAGGGATTGGTAGGCTTGAGTGTCAGAAGTACTTGCAAATTGTCCATCCATTCTTCTTTTATCTGCTACCTTTTATTATAGATTACCCATGGGACAATATCTGGGCATATGAGCATTATTACAAGGGAAACACCAGCCATTGGTACCATCTACTTAATTATTCTACACTTAAACAATCTCCCTATTTGGATTAGGGGGAACAGTTTGTGAGGGTGTAGGGACTGCAACTAATTCGTTTGATGGCTGAGGGTTAGTTTGCCTTTGAGGACATTAATACTATTTTGGCTGTGGTGAAAATATATTTCCTTGGTAGCCTTGGTATTGGGGTTTAGGATAAGGATTCTAATGTCTTTTTATGTTAATTAACTCATTAAAAAATGTCCTTAAGATGTTCTTTATATCATCCATCTCAGATGACTTGGTAGCAATAAGTTCTTTAGCAAGTTGTTAAGGATATGTATACATAGACACAGGTGGAGCTATGGGATTAGGTGATTCTTGAGGCAAAGGTAAGGTAATCTCTAGAAACATGGGTATGGGAGGCCTTGGGGGCAACTTTCCATCATCTATTAAATTATTTTCAGCTCTGACTACATAGTCATAGGCTTTTGGTAGAGTCTGACCTCCGAGTGATTGAATCATTACTGATATATCTAAATTTAAAGCTTTAAGATAAAATACTATAGCCATACCTAGTAATGGTCTTGTTATTATAAGAATCCTTTCCCAAGTCTTTTGAAATCTTGAATTGAAATTAGTCATTGCTTCTTGTGGTGCCCTTTTGATAGTAATCAATTATTACACCAAAGAAGATTTATCACCCTTTTCTTCAAATCTTTCAAAGAAAAGATATCCAAGTTGATCCCATGTAGATATTGTATTTGGGGTCAAAGATCGATACCATTCTAGAGCCTTCCCTTTAAAAGAAGCTGCTAAAAATCTTATAGCCACATTCTACTATATGACCACATGTATTGCACATACATTAGACACATCCTATAGATGCTCTTCAGGTATTTTGAAATCTTGCCCACTAAATTTAGGTAGAGCTTTTAGGGCATTTACTGGGATAGGATCCCAAGTGGCTAGTGGTAATGGGAGAATCAGAGGATTTCCAATGTTCCAACTTGCATAATTACTTGGGGTATAGGTGCTCCCATGTTTACTCTTGGTATTGCTATAAACTAATTTACCCTTCTTCTTGGACTAGTTATCAAAGGTGGAAAAAGAATACCTAGATTTATAGTAGATTGAGATCTTGTTACTAGTCCACAGCTCTGACTCCTTATAGCTCTCTAGTCATATGGTTTTGAAAGAAACTTCAAGATTGTCCCACCAGGCGTGCCAAAAAACTATTGATGGATAGAATTGCACTACTTCCAACACCAACAATGGGAAGTTTCAAGAATGTGGGACTTGCAACCTGAAATGACCTCCAAATTTTAAAGAAGTCAGCTCTTCTTTATCTCAAAAGTATTTTGGAGAAAAAGGATAGAAATTAAACAAAAAACACCAATGCAACGAAAGAAAATCTAACTATGGCAATGCACCTGAATTTAATTCAATCCTTAATACTAAGCATAGTGAAGCTATATTTAGGATTAAATTACATCAAAGAGAAAACCATGCATGATCAATGTAAAATATTAAAACAATAGAATCAAAGGCTTACAACTTAGACTATTTTCACAGTAACACAAAAAATATCAACAAAGGCACAGAACTCAGTCTTCTTATTAATTTTTTAGTGATAGATACATGCATAGTTATACAAAATTTCTAAATCAAGAAAATAGAACAAAGGAAAATGATATTACTGGCCACAATAAGAAAGTCTAAAACTTCTTGATAACAATCTCTCGTATACAAATTCTCTCTATCTTTTGATCCCTATTTTTTTATGATCTCTGCACCCATATTTATAGCATCGAACTAGCTCTAGATTGCCTACATGTTCCCAACCCAATAGTTTAACTGAAATCTAACTGAACTAGAAGTGTTTAACAAAATATATTTTTTGGATATAAAATGTTTGGTCTCCTTGAAAGTTCATTCACTGAATTAGACACACATGACACTTTTCACTATGAAATAGATGAGGACTCTCAGTGTGCTCCACTTGCTCTACTTGAGAACCATCTCATTATTGAGGAGGCACCAAAAAATGACACTTGGTGGTGTCCATATCACTTACAGGAGACACGACACTTTCTGTTGCATTATACTCTTTATTATACCTTGGTATTGGGAATGTTTTGTCTTTGACATCTGTCACAGTCTACTACTCTGAAACTTTACCAACTTACTAAAAATAGGACCCACAACACTTCTTGCTCGAGAAGCTTCAATAGGGGAAGAGGAACAGGTGTCACTTTTTGCGTATCTTTAACAAGGGACACATGGCAGCCTCTTCTTGTCTATAGAAGCTTTTTAGAACTTTTTGAGAGTCCTATAGCAGGTGACATGTGGCACGTTCCACACTGAGCTTTAGCTACACTATTGAAACATTTGAGACTCATTTTAGATTCATATAGATGGTGACACTTGGTGGCTTCCACTGACTTTAGAAACAAAACTTGGGGCCCACCATAGTCTTTACTTAATCAATGAAACAAAATGAAGAAACTTTAGATGTCGACACTTGGCAGCTTTTGCTACTTTTAGCTAGGGGCACGTAGTGGCTTACGTTATTTTTAGAAAAACATATTGAACCATTTCACAGCTATCACTTGGTGCCTTCCACTTGACCCTGAGAGAAACTTATTGAAATGAGCTTTTGAAATGCATAAAAAACATGAAATGTGGATGCTGACAATTGTTGCACTCCACTGAATTACTATGAGACATGTGGCACGTTCCATGCAACTTATAGAAATTATAAAATGTGTCTCGATTGATGACACTTGGTAGCTTCCATTGAAATTTGATACTTAGCTAAAATTTAGGCAAAAATTAAACTCATGCCCGTGCTCTATGTCAAAACTTCACTACCTCAAAATTGAAATGTGCAGGAATAAAACTTGGAGCACACAACTAAAACTCAAAAAATAAAATGTAGAGTATTTTACTCTACAATTTGCATTTGTTGTTTGGATGGATGAGATAATTTTAATAAGAAATTTTATGGTCATTATATCACTTGAGAGAAGGTAATAACCATTAAACAATGAATGAAGCCTTTAGTTTGATAAAGTTATGTGAGATTGAGCAAGTTGGAATAAGAAAAGGGAAGATAGTATTGAAAGTGGATTAGGAGATGAGGACTATGATATATATGAAGGAGATAATACATATTATGAGGGGTGGATATAAGTCTTTGAGATCAATAAGATGACTAAATCTATGAAAGAAGGCTAATGAGCCTAGTTGAGGCAAGAATAGACAAGAGTTTCAATAAGAGAGAACCAAGGTACCTGCATTAAGAATCAAACCAAAGATGATTGAAGGCAAATGATAAAAAATTAGAGCCAAGTTAATAAATATGGAGATTGTAGGTATCAACCTCTACATTGAGTGGTATCAGAGTAGGTAAGTTCTTGGT
The DNA here is from genome assembly GCA_037957365.1 of Torreya grandis. Lineage (NCBI taxonomy): Eukaryota > Viridiplantae > Streptophyta > Pinopsida > Cupressales > Taxaceae > Torreya > Torreya grandis. The sequence goes on along the minus strand of JARHVA010011578.1, from coordinate 26,264 downwards.
ATAATTTATGATTTTAATTATTGGAGGTGGTTATTTGAGATTGTTAAAGGTTACAAATGGAGATTTCATGAAGATAAGATGTATGAGTAGAGTAAGAGAGAGAGTTAAATAATTTTGTTAAAGTATCCCTAAGAATAAAGTTATAAAAAGCTCAAGAGAAGAATAAGAAAGAGATAGAGAGAGAGACTCCAAGTGTGATTTGTGGTTCCAAGGTGAAAAATACTTGGACAAAAGTGTCGATAGACTAGGAAGAGGTTGAGACACCAAATCAAGTTTAAAAATAATTTCTTATGAGAAGATGAAGTTAAATAAGGTACAAAATAAGAAGGGATTGGCTGAGTTAGATTACTATAATGAGAGATAGAAAAAATAAGACCTAAAGAGAAGAGGGTTAGATGTTGAAGAAGAGATGAGTGAGACAGAAAAAATAATAGAGAAGATAAAACTATTGGTGGATATCATGAATGAAGAAGTGAGCCAATGGTATGGTTGGGTTTTGAATAAAAAGAGGATGAAATGGCCTACAATGATATTCATGGTGATAAGAAGAAAGTTGGTGATGAGAGATGATGAAAATAAGAAGAAGTTGTTGTGTAAGAATCTGAAAGAGGAGATGAAGAATTTTATGATGAGTGAACAAGAGAGAGGTGAGCATCACCTTGTGATGAAATAAATTATGGAGGAAAACAAGCCTTAAGTTTTTAAATCAAATAATTTCTTGTCATATGTGAATGCAAGTACAAGATTAAAGAAGGAAGAAGTCCATTTTGAGGAATCAAAGATTGAAAACAAGAATCATAGAAAGCATGAACATCATGTTTATGTGAAAGAAGAAGAATATAAATATGAATCATATATTGAAGTTCTTGTAAAACTTGATCTATATCAAGAGGGGTTGCCTAATTGGGTACATAATGAAGATGAGATTCAAGAACAAGTTGTGGTAGAATAAGTCAATGAATAAAAAAGATACAGTTTGAACCCTCACAAAATATATAAGAAGATGGTTCAACATATGATAAGAGAAAACATAGATACATGGTATGAAGCAATGGTATCTAAATCAAGAGAAAGTATGAAGCCAAGCAACATTCATATTCAAGAGAACAAGTCAATGAAGATAGAGCAAGGTATGAAGTCAATTTATTATATTAGTCATATTGTAGCTAAGTTTTTTAGATGTGTGCATGATGAAAGTAAGAGAGAAGGTTGTGAAGGGTTATGTTTTGGTGAACTTAAATTGGTCAAAAAGTTTCCAATACAAGCTCAGAAACAAGTCTATGAGAAAACGTGCCATGAGAAGGTGAAGTATCATGAAGAGGCATAAAAAGAGGATGTGATTGAGAAAATTAAAAAGGTAAATATGTATGAGAAACTATTAGAGCATGAACACAAAGGAGATAACATTGTCAAAAAACTAGATCAACAAGGAGAGTATGAAAAAATCATGACAAAGATGGAAGGATCCATGTATTAGAAACAAGGAATTAGGAAGAATGAGAACCAATTGATAGATGAAGATCATGATGAAGAGAATTTAGATATGGATAAGATAGAATAAGAGGTGAATAAGGAGATATATCAAGTTAAGTACTTCAAAGATGTAGAATATGAGTTGGAGAAAAACAAGCCAAGGTAATAAGATAAAAAAACATGAATTGGATGAGATTTAAAGATAAATACAAGAGGATAAGTATCAATAGGAACTTAGAATATCATTAGATAAAGAATTAGAAATCAAGAAAGAATTTTGACAAAGAAAATTTGATCAGAAGCTCTGATTCTCCCACTTGGGGAGTATGATGTAGAGCATCACAAGGAATGAAGAATGTAAATATATTTAAGAGTCTCATGGAAATAATTTATAGTTTGTTTTGGGTATGAATGGTCTTATAGGTAACCTTGGGTGATTTTAGAGTCATTATAATTCTTTAATTTGTTTTTTATTTTCTCCTATAGAAGTTTCCTACCAAAATCAAGATTTAAAAAATTTAAATTCGAAATTAGAATCTAGAGGGATGTTTTAGATTTGTTTGTTGTCTAATTGTTCATGTAAGTTTTTGAAATGTCCTATATGGTCCTAGGTGGGTGTTAAATGTTTTCATAAGATGAATTTCATGGATAAGGTAATGTAAATCAATAAAACAAGAAAAGATAATTTCCATTCAATGTGGGTTGGCAAGAATAAGAGTCTATTTACATGTTTAATATAATAAGAATAATAGAGATTCATGTTAGGAGTGGTGTATTTTAGGAGAGTCTATGGTATATAGGTATGTAGGATAACTAAGGAGGTATAATATAATGAATAAAAATATGAAGGATTCATTAGAATCCTTTTTGCATTACAATTATGCATGTGACTATTTAGAATGCAAGAACATCAATGAATAAGATGATGATTTGAGATACTAATTTGTGGATTCTTAGTAACTCTTGGTATGTGAACATGATTACATTGTTTTTAATTATTGTAAAGAGAGTATTCTTTTCCTAATCTACAGGTTCAGTCACCAAATATAAGATTTGAGAGTACCATGTTTATGTATTATGTTTCATGGATAGAATTAGGGTAAGAAATATTTAATATATGTTTATAATATATTTTGGATATTAGTAATAAAATAGGATAGTAAAATTAAATTAAAACATTTCATCCTAGTGCACACATTCCAAGTTAAGAGCAAATTTTGTGTTTTCAATAATCCCAAATGACAAGTGATTTGGTAAGATATATGATGGTTTAAGGTTTCTTAAAGTGCCTAAGGTATAAACAAAATATGTAGTGTATTCATGATGATATTTATCACTTTAGAGGCAAATAAATTCATGTATGAATGTAAGAGTCAATAAAAAATTCACTCACAATCCTAAAATGCACAGAAAACTTTAAAAATTGGCTTGTTGGAGAGGCTTTAAGATTGTTCAAGGTCAAAGAAATATTAGAAAAGGTTAAGAAATATTGGGAATACCTATCTTAGGTGATATAAGTCTTTGAAGTTGTTTAAAACTCTTTTTATCCTTTTTATTAATGCTTGGCCTACATAGGGTTGTGTCAAGACTAACCTAGGGTTTTAATCTTACATTTGTCATAACTTGAGTTTCCATCCTTTTAATTTCACAAAAAATTATAACATGACCATATTTAATTTTATATATAATATGTTTTTGGTTTTGGATCAGTCAGGTATAGTATAGTATGGTCTCTATTACTGTGTGTTTTTTTAGGCCTAAAGAGACCTAATTAAGAGAAGGGGGTGTTAAGTTAGGTGGTCTACATTGAGAGTTGGGACATGAAACTTATTGTGAAGTTTTAAGGTCTTAATGGGTATCTAAAATTGGTTTTATTTTATATTAAACTCTATTAGTTTGTTTAAATTGATGATCTTTGTATTAAAAGAGGGATACAAACTAAGAGACCTCAAAGAGAAAATATGATAGCTTGAAGAAGTTCTTACTTGGAGTTTGTGTTAGTTGTTTGTATGGATGAAATATTTTTAATAGGCAAGTGGATGGTCATTATAGACCTTGAGAGGAGGTAAGAACCATTAAATAATGAATGTGGCCTTTAGGCCTATAAAGCTATATGAGATTGAGTAATTTGGAACAAGAAAGGGGAAGATAATATTTAATGTGGATTAAGAGATGAGGATGGTGATATGTATGAAGGAGAGAATTCAAAGTATGAGAGGTGAAGATAGGTCTTCAAGAACAAGAAGAGGATTAAATGTATGAAAGGAGGCTAATGAGCCGAATGGAGGTAAGAATAGACAATAGTTTCAAGAAGAGATAACTAAAATACCTACATGAAGAATCAATATAGAGATGATTAAAGGACAATGAGAACAAATTAGAGTCAAGTTAATGAATATGGAGGTTGTACGTATCAACCTCTACATCAATTAGTATTAGAGTAGGTAAGCTCTTGGTATAATCTATGATTTAGAGTATTTAAGGTTTCTATTTGAGATTTTTAAAGGTTAAAAATGGATATTACATGAAGATAAGATGCAAGATTATAGTAAGAGAGAGAGTTAAATAATTGTGATAAAGTATCCTTAAGAATACAACTCGAAGAAGATCAAGATAAGAAGAAGAAAGAGATAGAGATAGAGACTCCAAGTGTAAGTTGTGGTTATAGGGTGAAAAAAACTTGGACAAAAGTGTTAATAGACTAGGAATAGGTTGAGACACAAAAGCAAGTTGAAAGAGACTTTCTTGTGTGAAGATGAAGGTAGAGAAGGTAAAATAGAAGAAGGGATTGGTTGAGTTAGATTATCAAAATGAGAGAAAGAGGAAATAAGACTCAAATTGAAGAGGGTTAGATGTTAAAGAATAGATGAATAAGATATAAATAAGATTAGAGAGGATAAAACTCTTGGTAGAGCTCATGCAAGAAGAAAAGAACCAATGATATGGCTAGGTTATGAAGAAAAAAAGAGTTAAGTGGCCTATAAGGTTAATCATGGAGATAAGAAGAAAGATGGTGATGAGAGACAATGAAAATTATAAGTTTCTATGTAGGAAGCTCAACGAGGATATGAAGAAGTTTATGATGAGTAAACAAGAGGGAGGTGAGAATAACCTTGTGAAGAAGGAGAAGATGGAGGCAAGAAAGCCTCAAGTTTTTAAATATAATAATTTATTGTCATGTTTATATGAAGGTAAAATATTAAATAAGGAAGAAGTCAATTTTTAGGACTCAAATCTTGAAAGCAAGAATAATAGAAAATATGAACATCATGATTATGTAAAAGAAGAATAATATAAATATGAATCACCTATGGAAGTGCTTATAAAACTTTATATTAAATAAGAGGAGGTGCCTAATTGGGAACATAATGAAGATGAGATTCAATAAAAAGTTGTGGCAATAGAAGTCAATGAATAAAAATGATATGGTTTGAACCCTCACAAACTATATAAGAATATGGTGTAAAAGATGACAAAAGGAAACATATATACATGGTATGAAGAAATGGTATATAAATCAAGATAAATTATGAAGGAAAGGAAAAACCATATGCAAGAGAACAAGCCAATGAAGATATAACAAGGTAAGAAGTCAATTAATTCTATTGGTCATGTTGTAGCTGAGTTTTTTAGATGTGTGCAAGATGAAATCAAGAGAGAAGGTTTCCAAAAAGGTTCGTGTTTTAATGAATTTTAATTGGTCAAGAAATTTTGAATGCAATCTAATCAAGAAGGCTATGAGAAGACTAACCATGAGAAGGTGAATTATCATGAACAGGTAACAAAATATGGTGTGATTTAGAAAACAATAAGTCTAAATATGTATGAGAAGCTAGTAGAGTATGTAGACAAAGATGAAAACATTGTGAAGAAGTTAGATCAACAAGGAGAGTATGAACAAATCATGACAAAGATAGAAAGAAGCCATGAAGTAGAAAAAAGGAAGAATAATAATGAAAACCAGCCATTGGAGGTAGATAATTATGGAGAGAAATTAGAGATAGATAATATAAAAAAAGAGGTGAACAAGGAGTTACAACATGTCAAGCTTGTACTTCGTAGAGGTAGAAGATGAGTTAGCAAAGAAACAAGAACTAGATGAGAAGAAAATAGAGACTAGAGGATAAAAAATAAGAGGATATTATAATATCATCAGATAAATAATTGGAAATAAATAAATAATTTTGACAAAGAAAATTTGATCGGGAGTTCAAATTATTGCACTTGGGGAGTATGATGCAGATCATCATAAGGAAACAAGAATACAAATATATTTAAGAGTCTCATGGTATTCATTTATAGTTTTTTTTGTGTGGGATTGGTATTATATATACCCTTTTATGATGTTATATTCATTATAAGTCTTTATGTTGTTTGTTATTTTTTCCTTTATAAGTTTCTCACCAAAATCAAGATTGAAAATTTTGAAATTGGAAACTAGGATCTAGAGGGATGTTTTGAATTTGTTTGTTATCTAATTATTCATGTAAGTTTTTTTTAATGTCCTATATATTCCTAAGTGTTTTTCCAAAGGTGTCATAACATGCATTTCATGGATAAGGTAATAAAAATCAAGAAAATAATAAAAGGTAACTGTCATTCAATGTGGGCTAGCAAGAATAAGAGTTCGTTTGCATGTTTGATATAATAAGAAGAATAGAGATGTATATTAGGAGTGGTGTGTTTTAGTATATTATATTTTATTTAGGTAGGTAGGATAAATATAAATGAGGAATAATATAATGATGAAAAATATGAAGGATTCATTAGAATCTTGTTTTCATTGTAATTATGTGTGTGATTGTTTAAAATGCAAGAACATCAATAAATAAGATGATGATTTGAGAGAGTAATTTATGGATTATTATTAAATCTTATTATGTGAAAATGTTTTCATTATTTTCCATTGTTGTAAATAGATTATTATTTTTCTAATCTATAGGTTCTATCACCAAATATAAGATTTGAGAGTACCCTATTTTGTGTCATAGTCAAGAAATAAGGGAGTAAAGTTGTCATACAAATTTTATTTATTATGTTCCATGGATGGAATTACTGTAATAAATATTTAATGGATGTTTAAAATATATTTTGTATCTTATTAATCAAAGAGGATAGTAAAATTTCATTAAAACATTTTAGCCTAGTGCACACAGTCCTAGTAGAGAGCAAATAATGTGTTTTCAACAATCCCAAAGGACAAGTGAGTTGGTATGATAGATGACGGTTTAAGGATTATTTATGTTTTATAGGTATAAAAATAATAAATATTTTAATCATGATTATAGTTATCACTTTTGAGGATAAAAAATTCATGCATGAGTGTAACAGTCAAGAAATGATACACTCATAATCCTAAAATGCACACAAAATTCTAAAAATTGGCATTTTGGAGAGTCTTGAATATTTTAAAGGGAAAATAACTATTTTAAAATATTAATAAATCTTTTTCAAACCTATATTAGGTTATTTAAGTATTTTAATTTGTTTAAAACTCTTTTTATCCTTTTTTTTTCACTCTAGGCCTACATAGGCCTGTGTCAAGACCAACCTAGGGTTTAAATCTTGAATTTGGCATAACTTGAGTTTTCACCCTTTGAATTTCATGAGGAATCAAACCAGAGATGATTGAAATCCAATGAGAAAAATAAAATGTCAAGTTTTTTGGAATTAAAATTAATAAGTGGGGGTGAATAAATATTTTTTAAAAACTTTCTTTCAATTATACTTTAACATTAATGAACCATGAAATCAACATAGTGATCTAGCAATGCATACAAAACCATTCACATGAGCATGAAATAAGAAAACACATATATGAGTGGGAAACCCTCAAGGGGAAGAAAACCCATTGTGATATATAAAAATGGAATACTTTAATATGAAAAAAAACACCAAATTTAGTTTATCACCAACTCAACTTGGATCACCAACCCCAATAAAGTCAAGCACCCACTTAATTAGGCTTTAACAAGCACCTACTTGCAAAGAAGCAACAACTCCCTAAGTGACTCAACACCAACTAATATACCTCTTGAATTTTGATCAAATTAACACCTATAATCTTTTATTATTATCTATTTATAATTTTTAATACCTCCTTATTCTCAACCATTTAAAATTTTATTGGCTTATTTTTTCATACATTAAATAGGCCTAAACTACCCTGTATATATACTAGTCTCATGGTCACACATCACTTGGTTAGACAAAAAAATTAAATCTATTAATTCATCCACATAATAGGTATTATTAAATCTTATTAAAATGGGTTAATAAAAATTTTAACCCCTTTTATTTTGTCACAAGTCAATTAGGCCTTACTCCTCCTTTAGGTCTCATGGAGACCTAATTGCATTAGGTCTATCCTCTTAGTGATAAAAATTGATATTATTGAGCCTAGATGACCTTCTCCAAAAATAAAAATCCATTAAATAACTTATAAAAATAAATATTATGACCTCCTCCATGCTTTATTAGAACTTTATTCTTCATTCATACCATGAAAGCTCTTTTAGGACAAACCGTCCTATTGGGCATGTGTACCTCAAAAGTCTATCTTATAATAATGAAGCTCAAACACCCTTAAGATACTAAAAAAATGAAAAATTAAACATTAATACATATTATACATGACCTTATGGTCATCACCAAATTATTTTAACACCTTTACTCAAGAAATAAAGGCTCAAGAACATCTTTGCAACTTGCTTACTCAGAAATGCTAAAACACCTCAAAAACTAGTCATGAAGAATTAGACCTCCAATGCCTATGTATCACTTGTTATGAACCCTAATGAATAAAAATAATTATATTAGATGTATGTAACATCCTAAAATATAAAATTAATATGTTTTAATGGTAAATATTGGTCTTGTAGATTAATTTATTGACCTTATGTCTCATAGTCCTATCTGAACCAAACATACCATTTTGTGAGCAAGATTTTCACCACATACATAGACATAAGAATATTTTTCAAGGCATAATCATGAATTAAAATTCATAAAAAAATTCTTCATGCAATTTATTACATTAATATATCATGTAAAAACCTTCAAATCTATCTCTTCATATATGCCTGGGTTTTACATTATCCACACCATTAGGTATGTCTACGATTGATGTATTTGGATGACCAATTTATAGAATTTGAAGGATATAAGCCATACATAAAACATAATTTACATGTAAAATGAGTCTCTTGCTTCTTATACATCCATTTTATCTTCTTGATTAATTTAATTTTTTGAGAGCTATACCAATTTCTTCATAAATAAGCATGTATCTATAAATTTTCTCTCTCATCTGACTAACCACCACCACTTAGAGGTACCTAGGATAATTTAATACATTATAAAATAATTTATCTAGTCATTTAAATTCATCCTAAGTTAATTTGAACAAAATATTTCATATTGGGTCCTCATTAGGTTTTTAGGGAGGTTTAACACATGTTTTGGTGTTAACAATTGTTCATAAAGGACTACCAATTGAATCCAAAACTAGTTCATATAGATCTTATATAGGACCATTAGGTTACACATGCCAATGAATGTTTGAAAGTGCTTATAAAGTTTGAGACCTCATTATGTGAGCTTGAAAAGGCCTAAAATAGAGATTCATGCACTTTTCTTTCAAATATTAACCTAAAAATTTGTGATCATGACTAAAAAAACTTATCTCACCTCTATTCATGCTCTCATGTGCATACTCACCTTGGAATATGATCTTCATACCTCACTAGGCTAGGAAGAGTCTAAGAATGGTTTGGGTGTAGACTTAGACTAAAGTTCCTAACCCTATAGAATCATATATTCAAGTGGAAGATTTTCATGGTGTTGAGTAGTTTCAAGGACAAGTTCAAAAAACCTTAAGTTTACACTAAGGAAATATTTAAAATTTTGGCTAATTATTCTTGAGTATTTAGGTTTCATGTCTTTGTGAAAATTCTAAAGACTAATTATTTGAGCAAATGTTAGTCATATTTCCTTCAGACAAAATTTCTTAAAAAATTTGAAGGGCATTTTCAAAATTCTAAAGGAAGCTTTCAAAGTTCCAAAGGACACTTTCAAATTTATAAAGGGAACTTTCAAAAGTTATAAAGGACATTTTCAAAGTTTCAAAGGGCACTTTAAAAGTTCCAAAGGGCACTTTAAAAATTTCCAAAGGGCACTTTCAAAAGTTCAAAGGGTAATATCGAAGGGCAAAGGGCTATTTTAAAAAGGCCAAAAGGAAATTCTTTAGGGCAAGTGTCATTGACAAAATTTCTATCAAAAGGTACAAGGGCATGAATTCTTTCCAAAATATAGCTAAGGCATGGATTTATTTTGGATAAATTATCTAAGACAATATTTTCAAAGACCCATTCTATTAGACAAAATGTCTAAGACAATATGCCAATGCAAAATTGATCTAAGCAAGATCCCATAGTTTCATAGGCTTGCAAAGACATAGACCATATTGGTACAATTTTTGAGACTCATCAAGACCTTGGAAGATTGAATTAAAATGACTTGGGAAAGTAAAGGGACTAAACCATCATCAGGATAGCATAAAGAACCAGACTAGATAGCATGTTTGTGCATTTTATAAATACACCACAAAAAGTTGCATGAGCCAAAAGATTATAGTGCCATGAAAATTTTCATGCTAGGATCATCCTCAAAATGTTTCAAGTCTGCATGAGATTTCTATCTCAAGTTATGGAAGTTAAAAGTTGAACCAGTAGAGTAAGACATCCACACAAATGTCAAAATCAATCTTGGGTAAAACAAACCATTTTGAGCTTAAATTTTATAGTTTTATAAACATCAATGATAGTCATACAAACATCATTTTATAGGAGTGAAAACATCAAATTTGATCTTTTGAAGTAGTATTTGGATTTCAAATAGTCGATCTCAACTTGATTTGATGGTCCACACTACATCACACATCTTAATCTGATGGTGCAAGATGAATCAAAAGTTTAAGGAGATCGATAGGCCTCTATGTGTCACAAGCATGGAGGTTGATAGACTAACAATATTATCCTTAGAATAACATGTGATTGACACCTAGCATAAGTGTGGATATGGATTAACAATTCAAAAGGTATATCAATGTCTCTTACTCATTCGTACATAGTAAGATCAATGGTGCATGGATGGGTCAAAATGAGTCAATGATCCAAGTTATAATCAATGACCAATGAAATTAAAGGTCAAGAAGCTAAGGGGATTATTATATATCAAACATATGACCAAGGTTAAATTAGGTCAATATTTTTAAAGGGTACATTTGACTATTAAAGCTTGATCCAATACTAAGGAGAAAACATAGCCTTATAATCAATAACTAGGCATTGAGTAGAGTGCATTAATATAATGAAAATAGGAAAACCAATAGTCTGAGATGGGTTTTCCATTTATATTGGACCTATGAACATGGGTATGAGTTTGAGAATGATCTATTTTGAACAAGAGATATCATTTCAAAGGATGCCATGAGGTCATACATGTAGGCCCCAACAGTTTCATTTCTAGAACTAGCTACATGAAAGGGACCCTTCTCTCCAATTTTGTAGGCCATGATAATTAGTTTGGAACAATTATCAACAAGACAAAATTATAATAGATGGATCCTATTGTTATAACCACATTGATGCCAGAACTTATCTTAGAATAACTTGATTCCACTATTGTAACCATAAGGGAGCATCAATGAGGGAATATGTAACTATGCAAACACTTGAAGTGATTTGGATCAATTAAAATGTCTAAATAAACATAATTAAAAAAGCAACTGTAACTATGGTTCAATCATTTGAACTAGTGGATTCCCATTTTAAATGTTAAGGCTCCCTTTCTCTTGATTCCTTTCTTATATAAACATAGCTTTGAGATATTGTAAAAGAATTCCACTCCATGTATGGCATAGCCCTAGTGTAATCATGTCATATTTTTCCTTTGAACATTAATGCAAATCTGATTTTGAGTTCTTGAATAATTTTCTAAGTGTGCAAGTGATTTAGGGTGATGCAAAATGATAATTCTCTATCCTTTCTTCCATTATCCTTTCATGTTTTTGTAATAGTTCCTATTCTAACAGGTCATATTAAGTGTTTTCAAGTGTATTATCCTATTTTTTAAGTGTAAAATGAGCCTTAGTGTATTTAAGTAGCCTATGGTTCACTTACCTTGGGGATATCTCATGCATCTCACCTCCATATTGAAATACTCATTTTAGAATCCATAGGACTTAGAAGTTAGTTTGTGTGCCTTTTTTCTTAGTGTAGGAAAGTGTGATGGTAATATGGAAGACATCTTGGTATATTACCCACTTAGATTAGGTTTATTTCATGCAACTTATAACTTTTTTCCCCATAGAAAACTAGTTAAGTAGGTGTGAGCATTTCAAGATACATTCAAAGAGCTAGCCCTTAAATCTAGAGGCTCAATTCCAATATAGGTACACCCACATACCTGGAAATGTTCCCATGTTTCCCAAATCTAGAAGAAGCTTGAACAAATTATTCTAGGGTGAAATATTTGGTGACAATAATTCTTGCATGCTCAGTGGGACCAAGGTCCAAGAGAGTGGATAGATTGTTTGTGTGTCTTTCCTCTAATTATATTTTGGAAACAAATAACCTAGCACCAATGGTGACTTTAAAAGATAACTTCTAGTTCTAAGTAGTCTAGGTATATTTAGTTAAATTTTTTTATCAGTTTTTCCCATTTCCTTTGATACATGAAGTTGACATGAATGGCTATGGTGAATATCCCTACCATGGACCTCTTTATTAGCCTTGATATGAGCCACAATATACTCCCCAACAACCCTATCAAAATGGTTATTAATCCAATGAGCCATGGAAGCCCTATAATCCTCATCCCCCCCATATAGGCATTAGGTTATTAGACAAATCTATGAGGAAGGCTACTACAATATCTATCAAAAAATTCCTCCTTATCAGTCCCAATAGGAGCTTTATCATTCATACCATAATACATATGAACCTCAAGAGTACTCCTATATGAGTCCTACCATGAGGAATCAGATGTTTACTTGAATTATACAAAAGTTATTACAAGGCAAAATATAGATTCCTATAGGCTAAAATGTAACAAAAGGAAGCTGGTCTTGATCCTCATCATTACCCTCCTCCTCCTTCACTCTTTCCATCTTATATCAAGTCCCTATTGGCATCCATACCATAGTTAATAGATCTTAAAGATGAAATGAGTACATGGGATGATGAGTATGATTTGCTCCCTGATATTCTCATGGAATGGTTGAGAGGTGCTACCCAAGGTTATATGCATAAGCTATAAACATTTGAAGAACTAGAAGGAACTCAATGGGAGATCATGGAATAAATGGAATTTATAAAGAAGTGCCTTCAATGCTCAATAGATAGGATAAGTATGTGGGAGGATAAAGAGATAAAAAATGAACATGTTGCTATTAAATAAACTCAAGGAAATTATTGGCAAGATGCAACTCTTGCTTATGTAAATGTTTGTCCTTCTAATCAATCCAAGAAGTCACTTCTGTATGAGCTTACTAGTGCATTCCTATTTCCTAAATACACTCAAAACCCATCTCTTACCCCTCACACTCCATTTACAATTCATAAACCTTCCACTACATCTCATATTCCATCTCCTTCACATGAGCCCATCTTGAAAAAAGCAAGTGAAGAGGATCAAGTCCAAGCCAAGGCTGACCTATAAGATGTCATGAGTGACTATGAGGGTGAAATCACCATAGGGACTCCCCTTAGTGACCATAAGTGCAACTTTGCCTTCTTGGATGAAGAAAAGCACATTGAATATCCTACCATAACTACAGGTATAGAGTTTGATATGGAAAAGGAACATATTGAGGACTCTTTTGTAGTTTTCTATGAGGAATGTGTCTAAGACTTGAGGAGAGAGGCATTTGAAGAATACTCCATGTATAATCATGAAGTTGTGGATGACCATCTCAAGTATGAAGTGGATTTTACTATCAAATATGAAGTTCATTTTGTTGATTTAGAAGCTATCATCATAAAGTAATGTAATGATATTAGTGTCCAAGAGATTGTAGACATGAAAAGTGAGGGTAAGGTGGAAGTTATTGCACCTCAAAAATAATCAAGATACCCACCTGATATTAATCCATATCTAAAGGTATTGGATCATGAATAATAAGAGATTAATACTTACAAATATCAAGTACAATCTATCAAAGAGGAGAACAGTGTTAAGAATACTATCATATATTAAAATTTAGACATTAAGGGTCAAGCACTTGAGAAGGTGGACAAAGAGTTTCCCATAGAGGATAATGACCAAGACTAGGTGGAATATGCAAAGCTCCTTGATGAGCTTGAAGAATTTGTAGTTGAGAAGAAGCCCAAAGTCATTGAGAGCATATGAGAGAATTAAGGCTATTTGGATGCAATAAGATTTCATTTCCATAGTTATCCTATTCATGGCTACCTATTTCTCATTGAACATCATGGAAATGAAGTTGGAAAACACCTTGAATAAGATGGAGGCATCAATGTCAAGGATCAAAAGGGTACATGTCTCATTCAACCCTCCATGTCATAAAGCAAGAGAGTTTTCAAACTTCCCCTTTGATCCTGGAGTAAGTTTTCATCTCAAGTTATTTAGTGCTTGAGTCAGCTTATTTAGTTGTGATTTTCCTTTCTTGTTGTTTTGTGTTCAAATAAGTGCTCATGAAGCACAAGTGTGTTTTTCTTGGTTTTTTATCTTGTGTATTAGTTCTTCTTTGTTTTTCCTTATGTTTTGTGTGTTGTTCAAGGCATTTTATATTTCAAACCTACTGTACATGTGACTCCATATCCCAATGGATAGGATTAAAAAACTGGTAATGGTATAACAAGTATGCCACCATTGGAAAATCACCAAAGATGTTGACCATTTTTACCTCAAGCCAAAATGGGTCAACCCCCTATAGTTAAAATCTTTTATAGGGGATTTTCATAATTTCATAGTGTATGTTTTAGCTCATTTGATGCCATTTTATATGCCATTCTAATCATGGTCATGGTATATCTTAGTCCTTATGTCATTTTGTGTCATTGAGGTCCTTTTAGAATCATATATGCAAGTGGCAGATTTTCATGGTGCTGAGTAGTTACAAGGACAAGTCCATAAAAGACTCAGTTTACAATAAGGAAATATTTCAAATTTTGGCTAATTGTTCTTAGGTATTTGGGTTTCATGTCTGTAAAAAGTTTGAAGACTAATTGTTTGGGGAAAATGTTAAATATATATTTCATTTGGACAAAATGTTTGACAAAATTTGAAGGGCATTTTCAAATTTTTGAAGGACACTTTCAAAGTTCCAAAGGGAAATTTAAAAAGTTCCAAATGGAACTTTCAAAATTTTGAAGGGTAATCTTGAAGGGAAAAGGGTTATTTCAAAAAGGTCAAAAGGCAATTCTATATGGCAAGTGTCCTTGACAAAAGTTATAACCAAAGTTATAAGGGCACAAATTCTTTCAAGAAAATTATTTCCAAAATTTGGCTAAGACATGGATTTCTTTCAAACAAATTGCCTGAGATAATATTTTTGAAGACCCATTTTTTCAAATAAAATGCCAAGACAAAATGTCTAAGATAATATTCTGATGTAAAGCTCCAAGGGAATTTAATGTTTTTAGAGAATTTGTTTTTCTAAGCCTTAAAAATTGATCCAAATAGGATCCCATAGTGTCATAGGCTTGCAAGGACATGGACCAAAATGGCACAATCTCTAAAACTCATTAGGACCTTGGAAGATTGAATCAAAATGAATTGGGTAAGTAAAGGGACCAAACCATCTTTTAGACATCATGAAGAACCAAATTGGATAACATGTTTGTGAATTTTATAAATACACCTCAAAAAGCCATGTGAGTCAAAATATTACATTTCCATGGAGTTTTTTATGCTAGGATCATCTTCTAAAATTTTCAAGTCTTCATGAGTATTCTGGCTTAGGTTATGGAACTTCAAAGTTGAACCAATAGAGTAAGACATCCGTGCAAATGTCAAAATCAAGCTTGGTTAAAACAAACCCTTTTAAGCTTAAATTTCATGGTTGCATGAATGTCAATGATGGTCATGTAAACATCATTTGATGAGAGCATAGACATAAAATTTGATCTTGTGAAGTAGCCATTGGATTCAAATAGTGGGTCCTAGCTTGATCTAATGGTCTATGTTTCATTACACATCTTAATCTAATAGTGTGAGATGAGTCAAAAGGTCAAGGAGCTCAAGAGGCCACCATGTGACACAAACATGGAGGATAATAGATTTATAATAGGATATTGAAACCAAAACATGATTAACACATGGCACAATCATAGATAGGGATTAACAATTCAAAAGGCAGATCAATGGCTCTCACTCATTCATATCGAGCAAGATCAATGGTGCATGAATGGGTCAAAATGAGTCAATGATCTGAGTCATAATCGATGACTAATGAAATTAAAGGTTGAGAAGCTAAAGTACTTATTAGAGATTGAACACATGACCAAGGTCAAATTAGGGAAATATTTTAAAAGGGAACATGCCACCATTAAATCTCAATCTAATGCCAAAGAGTAGACAAAGTCTTGTAATCAAGAACTAGGCATCAAGTAGAGTGCATTAATATAATGACTATAGGAAAACTAATAGTCTAAGATTAGTTTTCCATCTATATTAGACCTATGAACATGGGGATGAGTTCAATCATGATCTAAATTGAACAAGAACTAAAATTTAAAAGGATTACATGAGGGCATACATGTAGGCCCTAATGGTTTCATCTCCAGGACTAGATGCATGAAAGGGACCTTCTCTTCACTTTTGCATGCCATGATAACTAGTTTGGAGTAGTTAGAAACAAGACAAAATTATAACAAATGGATCCTATTTCTTTAACCACATGGATGTCATAACTTAGCCTATAATAACTTGATCCTACCATTATAACCATTAAGGAGTATCAATGAGGGAGTATGTAACTATGAAACTACTTGAAGTGACTTGGATCAATCAAAAGGTCTGAATGAGCATAATTTATAGAAGCAATTGTAATTTTAGTTCAAGCATTTGGACTAGTGGATTCTTCTTTTTAGTGCCAAGGCTCCCTTTATTTTGCTTCCTTTCTTCTATAAATATAGATTTTGAGATATTGTAAAAGAATCTCACTCCATGTATGGTAGAGCCCTATTGGAATAATGTCATATTTTGCCTTTGAACATTAATATAAGTCTGATTTTGAGTTCTTGAACAATTGTCTAAGTGTGCAAGTGTCGTATGGTGATGTAAAGTGATAATTATCTATCCTTTCTTCCCTTATCCTTTCATGTTTGTTCAACAATATTTCCTATTCTAATAGGTCATATGAAGTGTTTTCAAGTGTATGAGCCTTTCTTTTAAGTGTAAAATGATCCTTAGTGTCTAAAACTAGCCTATGGTTCACTTACCTTAGGAGTTCTCATGCATATCACATCCATATTGAAATACTCATGTTAGAATCCATAGGACTTGGAAGTTATTTTGTGTGCCTTTTTTCTTAGTGCAGGAGGGTATGATGGTCAAATGAAAGACATCTTGGTGTATCACCTTGTTAGATAAGGTTAATTTCATGAAACTTCTAACTCTTTTCCCCATAGGCAAATAGTTAAGTAGGTGTGAGCATTTAAAGATACATTTAGGGAGCTAACCCTTAAATCTAGAGGCTCACTTCCAATATAGGTACACCCACATACTTAGAAATGTTCCCATGTTTCCCAAATCTAGAAGAAGATTGAAAAAATTCTTCTAGGGTGAAAGTTAAGGTGAAAACAATAATACTCAACAATATCCCCCTTTGTCATTGATGGAAACCACTCTCAAAAACTTCTTTCACTAAGGTATTTATTCCCTATTCTAAAATTTCTCCCCATTTGAAATTAATGACAAAGAGGTACCTAAAACTTCTTAGATCACATCTCTTGTAACCAAAAAATCAACACATAAGACTATGAGTCTATGAAACATCATACAAATATGCTTCCCCTATATCCATGTATAGCTTATCAACATTACTCACCTACTCTTGGAGCTAATGAACCACCTGATTATCTCCCCCTAAGAACTTGACTTTCTTAATGACTTGTAGAGGTAGGAATTATACCCAATTCCTATCTTAGATGTTCAAATGTTGTCTTTAGAAGTGGCTTGGTTAGAATATCTAAAATTTGATCCTTAGTAGATATATACTCAATCTTGACATTTTATTTACTTACTTGTTCTCATAAGAAATGATACCTAATGGGAATGTGCTTAAGCCTTGAGTGCATAATTGGGTTAATTGATACACTTATAACACTTGTATTATCACAAAACATAGGACTAGGACTATATTCCAATTCATAATCCTTTAAGGTCTACCTTATCCATAAGACTTGAGTACAACATGAAGTTGATGCAATGTACTCATCCTCACAAGTAGATAATGTCATTGATGTTTTCTTCTTATATATCCATGATATTAGGCACTCTCTTAAGAATAAATCTCCTCCACTAGTGCTCTTCCTATCATCTAGACTCCTTGCCCAGTCTACATATGTATAGGCTTTTAATTTAAACTCCTTACTCATTAGATACCATAATCAAAACTCCATAGTCCCCTTGAGATACCTAAGTATCCTTTTGACTTATTAAAAATGATTTTCCTTTGGGTCTAATTTAAATATTCCCACTAGACCTATTGCTTGCATGATATTAAGTATAGAGGTAGTAGTCTGCAACAAACTTCCAATAATTGACCTGTATGATGTCTGATTGACCTTTAGAGATTCATACTCATTTATTAACTTATACCCTAAAATCATAGGTGTGATAACTAAATTTTAATATTACATTTCAAATTTATTCAACATCTCTCGTATGTACTTAACTTTTGAAAGGAAGATACCTTTTTTTTATTGAATGATGTGTAACCCAAGAAAAAATGATAGTTCTCCCAGCATGGATATCTCAAACTCCTTCATCACATATACAAAGGCCTTAGTCATAATCTCATTGTTTCCACCAAATATTATGTCATGCACATAGACGACCACTATCACCTAATGATTATTTTCTATCTTTATGTATATAATATTATCTACAACTGATCTCTTGAATCCTTGGTCTAATAGGTAGTTCTCCAACCTGACGTACAAAGCTCTAAGAGATTGTTTTAAACCATAAAGATCATTTTTAAATCTACATACATAGTATTTATTACCTAATAATGAGAATTACTTAGGTCACTCTATGTACACCTCCTCTTCCAAGTTCTCATTAACAAAAAATTGATTTGACATCCATCTAGTACACCTTGAACCCTTTGAATATTGCACATGATAGAAATAATTTGATAGCCTCCAATTTTTATACTAGATAAATGGTCTCCTCAAAATATACACCTTATACTTGTGCACACCCGTTGAACACCAATATAGCCTTATTCTTAGTGACTTCTCCATATTCATTCAACTTATTCCTAAACATCCATTTTGTGCTAATGACATTCTTGTCTTTAGGTCTAGGAACTAGTTCCCAAGTCTCATTATTTTCTATTTGGTCTAACTCCTTATTCATAGCACCTATCCAAAACTTATATTTTCTTTCTTAAATAAGGTTGTTAGTTTCAATCTTAGATAATATAGAAACATTCTCTTACTTTAGGTTACTTACCATCTTTCTCTTGGTTTGCATACATCAAGATTATTGACAATGATTTGTGATTTAGGATGGTCTCTTGGAATCTATCTTGAAGGAACTTTTGAATCTTGTATTTACTCAAGTGCTTCTTCTTCCTCATATATCTCTATTATTTCTTCTTTATTATTGAATTCCAAATTCTCTAATACATATTTTGATTGAGAATGTGACTTGTTAGAACTCGTCTCATAAATCTTCACATTGGTGCTTTCCACTATCTTTTGCAACCTCTTATTATATAACCTATAGGATAAGATTAATAATGAATATCCAAAAAATATTCCTTCATTATACCTTGAATCAAACTTACCTAAGTCTTACTCATCTCTTTTGATGAAGCATTTTCTTCCAAACTCTCTAAAGTGTTCCATATTAGCAGGTCTACATTTCCATAGTCAAAGGGGGTCTTATTTGCATTAATCCTTATCTATCCTCTATTCAAAATTTAGACTAAAGTGATCAATGCATATTTAAAATATCCATTAGATACTCTTGATTCATTTATCATAGTTCTTGCCATTTATTTAATTGTTCTATTCTTTCTTTCCACTACCCCATTCTGTTGAGGTGTCCTAGCTATTGAGAACTATCTCTTTATCCCATAGACCTCATAAAAATCATCAAATTAATTAGAACAAAATTATCCTCCTCTATCAGATATTAGGCATTGATCTTCCCATTCTTTTCATTCTCAACTAGAGCCTTGAATTCCTTGAACTTATCAAGAGCTTCTGACTTTTATTTTAAGAATGTTACCCAAGTCATTCTTGTGTATTCATCTATGAGTAACATGAAATATCTATCTCCTTGAATCATTTGGATTATTTTAGGTCCATAGAGATCAATTTATATTAAATATAAAGTTATTTTAGTAGAATAATACTTAGACATGAACATCCTTCAAGTGTGTTTACCATGTTGACATGCCTTGCAAAGTGTGTTTGTAGGTTTGGTGATTTTAGGCATATTTTTTGCATAATTATTAGAGCTTATCTTGACCAAATTATAAAAGTTTAGGTGGCCCAACCTTATATTCCATATCCAACATTCATCCATCTTACTCATAAATCATCTCTCCTTCTTGATCTCATTCAAGACATACACATTATTCTCAATCTTCTTAGTATTGGCAATTAGCCTTCCTAATTTGGATCTCATTATATCACACCCTATATCATGAAAGGTCAGTGTATGTCCTTGGTTACACATTTGACTTAAATTAAGCAAGTTATGTTTCAAGCCTTCCACATACAACACATTCTCTATCTTGGTATTCTCATTATACAAATTTAAGATACGCTTGCTAATAATATTGGCAGTTGTGTTATCTCTAAATATCACTATCCCTATAATACTCTTCTTAAATGAAATGAAATTGATATTGTCCCCTATCATGTGGCTTGAGAAACTACTATCCATATATCATTTCATACCTTCATCTTAGATGTGAAATGAAATATGAGCTAACATATATTCTTCTCCTTTAGTGTTATGTTCCTCCTTCTCCTTGTCCATAGGGTCTAACTTCTTGATCCACTTCTCAATGGTATGAATATATACCATTTTCTTTTAATTTATCTTTCTCATATGACATATATTTTAATCCCTTGAAATATGTCCTCTTTGATCAGAATTATAACATATAATTCTACTTCTATTGTTTAAATGAACATTCATCCTATTCCCCCATGAGGAATTGATTCTAGCATGATGTCTACAAACCACAAATATATGTCCATATTGATTGAATAAGAAATAATAACCATTGAAAGAATTCAAATACCTTTTTTGCTTGATATTAATTATCTTTTGATGATTGTTGAATGATACATCACTAATTTTTTTTTCTTTTTATGGAGTTACATTCTTCTTGACTTGTTTTTTATTATATAAGGTGGTAGACCAGGGGTTGAACCCTTATAGAAGTAGAGAAACCAAGAAGGAAATCAAACTAAAATATGCCTTCCGACAAGAAATGGCATGATCAGTGTACTAATAGACACAACAAACTAAAATAAAACATGAAATAGAAAAATGAGAGACAGAGCAATATCTCCTTACATAACCATAGATTTGATAAGGTCATTTAATTTCTCAGTGTTCTCTACATTGATAGTAGACCCAGTATTACCCAATTCCTTCAGCATAGAAATGTTCAGGAGAATACAATTCTAGAGCCTAGTGGTGAAATTCTGCTCCAATTTTTATATGCGACCCTTCAGGGCAGCAATTTTAGCTTTCAAACCAATCTCAATTTTAGTTTCCTCATCAGCTTCCTCCACATACATCTTTCCCTCTTTGTCAGCATTTTTTGCAATGTCAGTACCATCCTTCGTAGTAGCCTCAAATTCCCTTGTCTCTTACTTACCTTCTGTATCCTCAGAGATTTATTGAACTTCCAATTCCTTGTACTCTTCCCCCTGGGTGGCTTCCTCTGAGGTGCTCTCTGAATAGTCAATAAGCCTAACCTTGGTAGCAGGTTTGCCAACAATTTACCCTAACCATCAAACTCCAGAGGATAAGCCCTCCTTGCTAACCTTAGTGGACATATAGGATTTACCACCTTAACCCCTAGTGGTCTTACCAAGATTTTTATGGGTCACCACAGTGATCCCCCCAATACTCTCTTCCCCAGTATAAAACTTCCTCTTCTTGCCCTTCATGCTCACAAAGGATCTAGGGGTGTCAACGAGGGTCTCCTCAGGAGTAGAGAAGGAGACTTCTTTAGTTTTGGTAGAGACAGGGGAAAGACAAGGCTGATTGACAACATCACCAGCCAAAGGATTAGAAGAAATATCTCTGCTATCAATTCTAATAGTCTTAGATGGCTCAAGGGCATAGTGGAAATTATACAAATAAAAAATGAGGCCTTGATGGAGAGCGATAGGATTCATATTAGGTTTTTTTGCCATTTTTGCTCTCACCCTAAGGACATAATGTTCTAGGGAGGAGAGCATGTAAAATGGAAAATTAATGAGAGCATTACACCTGAAGTGATTTAAAAGGGGGAGATGATAATTATAGAACCTAGTGAATCATCCTTCTAGCATGAAGTACTTCAGGAGGATGAAGCACACTCTGTCCCATGACTTGGGTAATTTAGCTCGATCGAATCCTCCTTGGTAAGGAGCAAGTTCTTTGCCTTCTCCCAGAAATAATTTATGGCTGGAGAGGTCCATGATTTTTATTTTCCTTTGTAGCTTAATCTCCTATGTGGAAATGACTATAGCCCTAGCTATCACCTTTTCAAAAATATCAAAGCTAATTCCTCCAACAATGACTCACCTATTTAACAAAGACCTCATGAATTGCTCAGATAGGTTTTTGTCAAACCCATTGAGCCTCTCTAGGTAGGGACTAATCCCCCCTCTTTGCAATAGTGCCAAACCAATGGATTATCTTTGAACTCATAGTAGGAGATTGGTTTCATTCAAATTATATCTCCCCCCATTTTGGATTTATAGACTAGACCCAGAGAATTCCCAATTTTCACCTTCATAGTTAAAGTGGTTACAAGCCCTTGCTCTCGAATATGCATAATGATAATGTGATAGCACATAATTTGGAATATCATGCAGAGATGACATTTACTCCTCCCATGATTAAAAATAATTTCCCAGTGATCTCCATAATGAAGTCTATGTGCCTTAACACATTGGTACAATAAATAAGGAATGATTATCAAAAGAGTACCAAAGGCATCAAACTCTGAGATCCATGTCAACACCCTCCAAATGGACTACCTAAAAGAGATATCCTTCTCATAATTTTTACTCATCCTTAACAAGTTATTTCCTTTTGGATAATATCCCTAATGTTTAAAGGGATATGAACTACTTGGCACCAACATCACCAATTTGAAAATTGTTGGTCGAGATTGGCACATGCATCACCAACATTGTTTCCCTCTCTGTAAATATGTGAAATATCCACTCTGGAAAACTTATAAAAAATAAATTGGATATACCTAATGATATATTTTAACTTAATTCCCACATTTGATGCTTTATTAACTGCATCGATGACCATTTTAGAGTCCCCCTGTATACTCAAGTTCTTTATCCCTAGGGATATAGGCAATTTTATCCCCCATAGGAGAGCCATTGATTCAGCATATTTATTGCTCTGGTAGCCTATTCCACCAGCATAGATAGCAATCATCCATTCTTTGTCATTTCTTATAATCCCTCCTCCACTGGCTTTACCATCAGACTTGGAGGCCCCATCAAAGTTAAGTTTCATCTAGTTAGGCTTTAGGGGAATCCATTTATTATTAAGTATTTGTAGATAATCATTTTGGGTCTCATATTTGACATTTTTTACATAGGCTTTTATTCTATCAATACCATCACTTCTTGATAGTCCATTATATTTTGAGGTTTAACTCTCCTTGTTTTCCTTTGGGTTTTATTTGAACCCAAGACTTATCTTGTCATGGAGAGACCTATAACTATTCAAAATATCACCAAGGACTTTAGTGCTCTTTTCAAATTTATGATGTGTCCTCAATTTTACTGTTACTTGATCCAATTATTCTTTCAAGGACTCCATTTATATTCTAAACTTGGTGCATTATTCCTCCTTGGAATTAATACTTATAGTGATAATCTCAATCTAAGTTTCCAACTATTTGATGATATCCTTATGTTCATTGGATTATTACTTAGTCTCTCTTCAAAGAGATTGATTTCTTTCTCATAACTCTTAACCAATGATCTCAATTTCTATTCCTTTTTTATTTGGAACTTTAACTCCTCTAGATCACTCACCAATTTTGCCTCAAAGTTCACTTCAACCTCTTCTTCATTTAATTATTCATATTCCATAATAATTTTACCCTTTGAACAACCTTCATTATATATTTATATAGCCATGAATATAGTTTCATTACTATCATGATCATCACTATCAGATATACTTGTGTCACTTATATCAGAGGATCTACTATCTTCTTTGGTGTAAAAACTTCTCTTGTTCTTAAATGACCCTTTCTTTCCTTCATACTTCTTGAAGCTCTTTTTTATCTTATCAAGCTTATTAAAATTAATATCCTCACCATGATGTTCATCATGCTAATTCTTATCTATGTTAGGGCACTTGGATTCAAAGTGACCAATATTACTATTGTTAAAGTACTTGAATAATAACTTACCCTTACATTACCTGATCCTTTCCTTAGTTATCTAAAAAACATGGATTCTATTTTTTAATCATCAATGCCTATATCAACATAATCCTTGACCTTTTTACCTTGTGACTTTTTCTTAGTTTTGAATGCAGATTTCTTCTTGAAAGGTTTTTCATCACTTGTTCTCATTTCATAGGCAGTCAAAATACCATGAAGCTCATTTATTTGTATTTTTTAAAGATTTTTTATCTCCTCCACGAATAAAATTTAGATGTTAGGGATATTAATAACTTATTTACTATTGTTTATCCTTCCAACTTTTCTTATAGACCTATGATGACATTTACCACTTCATCTACTCCTAATAGATAAGATGCAATGCTTTCATTCTTAGACTTTTAAATTGCCTTCGATGGGTCTACAATTTTTCCATATTGGCTTTGGTATCTCCTTCATAGATAGTTTGCAATTTTTACAAAATTTATTTTTTTGTATCAAAATGGATGACCTTTAAAAATTATACCTCTAAAAGACAAAATAGGATGGAATTCATTGCCTTAGAGTTTTTTTCACTTACCTTCTTGCCTATTTCATTAGTTGGTGGTGTTGGAGGTGGAGTGAATCTATTGACAACTAATTATCATATGTCATAGCCCAAGGACATTAGATATTTCTTCATTATAGTTCTAAAAAATGCATAGTTAGTCCCACTAAAGAGAGGGTCCTTATTGGTTTATAAACCTCATTGTACTTGATAACTAGACATGTTTGTGCTTCTAGGATCTCTTTTAAGATGTTAGGCCCACTTCAAAGGACCAAGCTATGATACCAATTATTGGAAGAATAAATAATGATAGTTGGGGGGTGGGTGAATTAGTATTAACAAAAAAATTCTTTCAATTATACTTTAACATTTATGAAACATGAAAGCAACATAGTGATCTAGCAATGTATACAGAACCATTCACATGAGCATGAAACAAGAAAACACATATATGAGTGGGAAACCCTCAAAGGGAATTAAAAACAATATGATATCTAAAAATGGAATAATATCCTATGAAAAAAAATACCAAATTTATTCGAGAACCAACTCAACTTGGAGGACCAATCCTAATAAATTCAAGCACCTACTTGACCAGGCTTTAGCAAGAACCTACTTACAAGGAAGCACCAACTCCTTAATTGACTCAACAAAAACTCAACCAACTCATAAATTTTGATCACATTAATAACTATGATATTATGTTATAATATATAAATAAATTCAAGACTTATTTATACTCAACCATGCAATATTTTATTGGTTTGTTTTTGCATACTTCAAATAAGCCTAAACTGCCTTGTATACATACTAGTCCCATGGTCCCACACCACTTGGTCAGCCACACACCTTTAAAATATTATATAAGCCACATAATAGGTATTATTACATCTTATTAATATGTTTAAATAACAATTTGAACCCATTTTGGTCTATCACAACTCAATTAGGCCTTACTCCTCCTTTAGGTCTCATGGAGACCTAGTTACATTAGGTCTATCTTCTTAGTGCTAAAACTTGATCTTATTAGCATAAATGGCCTTATCAAACAATAAAAATCCATTAAATAAATTATAAAAATAATTATTATATCATTATACATGATTTATTATACTTTCATTATTTGTTCATACCTTGAAAGCTCTTTTAGGACAAACTATCCTATTAGGCTTGTGTACCTCAAAAGTCTATCTTACAATAATGAAGCTTAAACACCCTTAAGCTACTGAACCATGATAAATTAAACATGAAAATATATTATCCATGACATCAAGTTCATAAAAAAATTATTTAAATACATTCACTTAATAAATAAAGGCTCAAGAACATATTTACAATTCGCTTACTCAAAACTACCAAAACACCTGAAAAACTAGTCATGAA
>JARHVA010011577.1:17500-44140 GCA_037957365.1 Torreya grandis | reverse complement strand
TGAATGGATTGTTTAAACCTAAAAAATAATCAAAAATGGTTATAATTGAGTATAAAAAAATCTTAAATTGTTATTTAATCTTTAAATATCAAAATCCTATCAATAACAACTCAGTTATCCTTCTTGAGTCACTTGCAGAACATGGTCAAACATAATCAACTTTTGAGCTCAATAACTTTGATAGTACATGTATTCAAACCTTATAACTAGATTATATGGATTTTAATTGAAGTATTATTAAATTTTTCATTTGAAACCATCAATAAATTAATCTTATATCAAAACATATTATCAAAATACTACAAAATAGTTTTTCCCTTTATTAATTAAAATGCCAACGGTCATTGGTTAATGCAAAATTATTTGCACACATGTGTTTTCATATCATGTCCTCACATAGCTTAGTAAAAAATTATACATTGATCTCCTTTAAAGACTTTTTAATTTAAATCTTTAATGCTAACAATTTATCCTTGACACATGCTTCCATGATTAGGATACTTCTCACCCCCACATGCCTTCTAAGCACATTACTATCAGCCACTACTCTTATACCACTTAGTAGTCCTATGTGTCATTGATCTTCTGTCAAATAATCATGATTGAGAAAAATTTCAATAGAATATGAAATATTAGGAACCTTTGACATATTTACTTCACACATGCCATTCGATAATAATCTTTATGTTGAATGCTCACCATTAGATCTATCTTGACTAGTTGACCCCAAATTTCAATGCAGTTAAACTTGATAGTCTTTAGCACATGAAGTCTATAAGATAAAATTTTAATGTTTATAACTTGGGCTATAAAAAATTCAAGAGTAAAAATATTTAGTGTACCCTCTTGGCACTATATAAAACATCTCCATAAAAACCTTTGACCACTATTAACTTTCTAAGTACCTCCATTAATTACACAAACTTGGTGGTTCACTCATAACTATATGATGTGCAGTGATAGTCTGGATTATCTTAATATGAATATGCATATTTATCTTTATAAATGATCATATAACACACCATAACTTCACCAAGACTTCTATGGATGCCTCATAACCTCTTATTTTTCTTTACTAATCTGCACGTATGCCATATACTCTCCAAGCTATCAATATGATCACTTTGTCATTAATTCACTATGAATCATGACCAATATTGACATCAATGACAACCATGAAATTATTAGGACACCAATGGACTATGTATAACACAATGGACAATGTAATTTTATGGATCATTCATGACACATGGATCAGGGGCTAGAATATTATTTTGATATGCCACAAGGGGATCTCATTCCAAAGTCTTTTTGTTTAAGATTTACCTATATAAATAACATATCCAAGTAGAAATCACTAATTATAGAGCTCCATCGAGTAGTAAAATAGAACATTAAATATTTATTAGTAGATGGTGATTCTTATTTAATAATAAATCAAGCCATAGATCAATATCAAACCAAGGATAAGAATTTAGTACCCTATAAAGGTATGGTATATACTCCCAAGTAGTAGATTGATAAAATCCAATTTTAAAGAATACCTTAGGCCAATAATAGAACAATAGATACTATGGCCATTATTGGTTCCATTATCTATATCATTGATAAAGCTAGGGATTATCAATTTTTTAGCATATCTTAGTAATGACACATGAATAATCAACTATTGAGATGGTTTGTGACATTTTAGGTCCCACATCTCCCTATAACTCTAATATATATGCCTAATTTTGAGACTAAACCATGCCTCTCAATTTATCACATAAAATACAAAAAGTCTTCACCCATAAAACCTCTTGTTATACCCTTCTTGGACCAACCTTGTATCATAGAATCTATGATGGAACTCTACTTCATTATTTACCTTTGGTATAATCTAGACTAGCACTGAGGGAAGTCTATGAAGGAGTGTGTGTGGTCCATACCAATAGTTTAATCTTATCCAAAAATTTACTACACAGCAATTCTTATTAGCCAATATTAGAAGTAAATGTAGCTGTATATGTCAAGAGGTGTGTCAAATGTCAAAATCATGCTAATTTAATCCATTCTCCCACCAAGCCACTCCCACCATTGAAAACATCATGGCCATTCTCAATGTGAGGACTCAACTTTATTCAGAAGATCAATCCAACCTCTTTAGATGACCATAAACATGTCCTGACTACTACCAAATACTTCACTACATGGGTGGAATCCATTCCACTCACATACATCACTAGTAAGCAGATCTCCAAGTTCATATTCAATCATCTCATTTGCCATTATGGAATCCCCTTTAAAATTGTCTATGATAATGGTAGATATTTTCAGAATAAGGATGTGAAAGTACATTGTTCTCAATATGGCATCAAAAAATAATTATCTATTGCCTACTATCCACAATGTAATGGCCAAGTTGAGGGTTATAATAAAACACTTTTTAATATTTTGAAGAAGATTGTCAATAATGTTGGTTTTAATTGACACTTATATATTTTTAGTTCCCTTTGGGCATAGTGTACCACATTCCATACTCCAATAGGATTTATACCTTGTTCCCTTGTTTATGGAACTAAATCCATTCTTCCCATTAAGGTTGATTTGCCTTCTCTTTAAATTTTATTGCAATACATCATCGATGATGAATACTATAGAGTGGATCACTTTTAGGATCTAGACTTAATTGATGGTAAACATTTAGCCACCTTGAATAATCTGCAGGATTATAAGATTTGAATCAAAGGTTAATACAATAAGCATGTAAATCATCATGAATTTGAGCTTGGTGACATGGTTCTAAAAGATAATAAAAAATGTAAATTATGAATCTAATAAAAAGGGAATGTTCCAAACAAACTATTTTGGATCTTATGTAGTTGTTTTCAACTATGGTTTTGGAGCATACAGGTTCATTATGCTAGAGGGATATGAACTTAATTAACCTATGAACATAATGCACCTCAAATGTTTCTACACTTGATGGATTCATATTATTATATACAATGTTCATCTAAGTTATTCTACATTATACCTATTATCTGTCCTCTACCCCTTACTATTCTACCATACCCTTAACCTTTTGCCTATTGTTTCTTTTTACCTAACTCTATCTATCATGTTTGGCCTTGGTTCTGATTCATTTATACTTCAGGCACATTTAGTGGTTGATGATAGATTAATTATTAGTAATTGTTTTAGAATTACATGTTTGAATGTAAATATATGAAAGAGAGTGGATCTGGTAATTATATTTTTCATTTGTTGTTATTCTTGATTGGTACCACTGATTATAACCATCTTGCAAATCAGTGTTCCACCTTATGCTATTAATTATAACCTCTTATGGGAAAATTAGTACCACTAACCCTTTATTGTTATTTATTAATTATAAACACCAATGGAAAAATTATGAATAACACCTTTACCATGCATTACCACATCACCTTTCCATTACTATAATCATTTACTATGCCATTTACCCAATTCACAAACTTGTTGTCACATGGTTAGCTTCTCATGCTATAAGGTATAACTACATTGACTTAAGGTCCTAAAGGGAATATGTAGGTAGTGATAGATTCACATTGAGGTTAGTTCAGTCACCCCTTCACCATGATCTCATTTTTTTTAGCAAATTAAGTTTGATCAGTCTCTTCATTTTGTGAGCAACCTAAGATATGCTCTCAACATTTTATGGGTTAGACTATTTTATGTCTCATAATTCTTGATTGAGATCAAATACTTAGAAAATTATTAAAAAAATTTAAAAACTTTCAAGACCCCTAAACATTTTTAAAAGATATATAAAATCCTTAAAAACCACATAATCATGAAAATTGGCTTAGAATTTCTATGTGAGATATAAATCCATCAAAAATTTTGGGATGGCCCATCATATTTATTTAGTTTATTTCTAGACCACCTTAGTATTTTTCCTCCTATTTATAGGAGAACTATGTTGGATGTAAAGATACTGAAAGGGGGGGTGAATCAATTATATTAAAACATTCCTCCAATTTCATGTAAGATTCATGAAGCATTAATTCACTTACATTAATCAATAAATTCACATATAAACATCTATGAAAGAAAAAAATATAAGGACATGACATATATGTGGTAAAACCTCTAGGGGAAGAAAAAACACTAATGAAAAACTTGGAATACTATTTATAATCAATGAATCAACCTTTTAGTGAGGCACCAACCTCACAAGGAGAACCAACCCCTCACTTAGTCAAGAACTAACTCAACTAGAGCATTTAGCAAGCTTCAACCTACAAGGAGGATCTAACCCACTATGAAACCAATAACCAACTCATTTACCATAAATATATTACCACCCTTTGACACATATTTATTGGTTAACTTAATATGATATCATCTATTTTCTATTTTCACACTTCTTTCTCTCTTAAATAGCCTATCAGGTCTTCTCACTCAATTAGCCCTCTCTTTGGTATAATTAGGTGAAATGACCATAATAAGCACCTATAAAACATAATTAACATTAAAATCATATTTTTTTATGATATCAATCCCTTAACCTATTCTTCAAAACTCTATATCCTTCACTCAATAGCTCAATACTCTAACTAGTCAAAATAAGCTTATTAGGCCTTCACTTATTATTTCTCATACATATTTTGGTCATAAAAGGAACTAAAAATACTTGGATTATTAATGAAATATATTTATACACATTTTTAAATATTTAAACAAACATTTCATAGGTTTGTCATTACACTTGAGGTCTAAAACCATCATTAGGCCTAATTGAAACCTAATGCAATTAGGCCTTCCCTAAGCACATGTTTCACTTAGAACTCATTTGAACACTTTGAGCCTTCACCAATGGATGAAAAACTAAATATTTAACTTTAATATACCCTTCCTAATATATCCTTATGTACTTAAAAAAATTAGGCTCTTTTCACTACTTGAACCATCTAATCAGGACTACTCGCCATTTGGTCTTCTCACTGTCGAAAGGTCTATATTGAAAACTTGAACCATATACATAAAATTTACACATAAACCATTTATAAAATAATATATTTATTAATTAAATTAATTCCAAAATTCTTTGGTATTCATGACATAGGCCAAAAGGCCTCAGGAACACTCCTACAAAAAGGCTTACTCAGAACCACCAAACACTGTCAACAAATAGTCAAAATCGTTTGACTATCCAAAATTAAGTAGAGACTTAAAATGAATAAAAATAAATTAAAATTATCCTATGATACTTTTATAAAAACCTTTTGTGGCATTATATTTTTTAAATTAGTTCAAAATGACTCAAAAACATCAATTTCACACACAAAAAGTTCCCTGTCACATCAAAAACACAGTCAAGAAAATAAAATATTAGAATACTTATGGGAAAACTTATGTGATCATAATTTTTTTTTTTCAACATTTATAATAATAATATAATAATTAAAAATATATATTTATGGTCATATATCAATATTGGTCTTACAAACCAATCTCATTGTTTCACTCTACATAAACTTCATTGTGTTAAACAAACCAGTTTGATGATAAATATTTGCTTAAGTGTAGGCATAGTAAACACTTATACACCAAAGGAATAATATTTATAGATATTAAATAATGGACCCATGTATTATGATTGATCCCTATTCCTCTATAACCAATCTCTAATCTTATTCTCATTCTCACCTAGTTTTCTCACTATTTTGCTTATTAGCCCTGTTTAGTAATAGGACTACTTCCATGGCTAGTTTAACAAATTTTTGGTCTAAAATATTATTATAAATATTCATGGGCATAAAATATAATTCCTAAACATCATCCTCTATTTTCATGCTTTGACCTAGTCAACCCTACCTGCTACATCAAAATTCCTACAAACAAGGGTTTTCCTATAGCTTCTACACACTATCAAGACAAACCAAAACCATATGAGGAAAGATTGAAGAGTAATTTATATGTTAAAAACATATAATTTGATAAAAATTACCATTATTATCTTTAACCAATTATATATTTCTTATCAGGTCATTATAAGCATTTTGAGAGGGTTTCGACTAGTTTAACTTCTTAGCAATCATTAATAAAAGATCACCCTTCATCTTGAAAACCAATGCCAAAAAAATAAGTATAGGGAAATTCCAAAAATTACATTAATTTATCAAGCTGTCATTAAAATTTTTAACATTCCAATGATTTTCATAAATCTCTTCATGGCTCTCCAACGCCCCATTCTATGTACATAAGGAACCTTATCATAGGTTTTCATGCTTTCTCATTTAGGTATAGATTTAAAAAAATTTACACACACATAACATGACCTATAAAAATTGTATCAATGATTTCAATAATATAACACCTTTTTAAAATATCTTTACCCCTCATTAGTCCACTATAGGTCACTTTGTACACTAGGCCTTACATTGCCAATCATACTTAGACTAAGCTCATCCCTTGAAACCTATTGAAATATATTCAAAACATAATACACATGTCATGTGACCTCATATAAAACTCATACATTGTAAACCTTGCTCACATATGTCTCTAATGGCTCAACTCACATGTTACTAGGCCTATGTCATTTCGCTAGGTCTTTCAAGTAAAGATTAAACCTCAAAACTAGACCTTGAAACTCATGAGTAAGATTCTTTGTCTCTTGTTCATTAATAAAAAAAATTATAACACTTAAAATTTCCTTTAATGACCCAAATCACAAATATTTAATATTATTGATGCATACAACTTCTTTATAGAGCTAGACCATACTACTTAAGATACCTAGTACTCAAAGTTTAGACACAAATAATCCATCTCTCAATGATGTCATTATTCAACCATGATTATCTAAAGAAAAGGATACTCTCAATAGACTTTATGAGCTCTGTCACATTACAACCTTGTTTTAAGACCTCATATATAATACAAGGAATTGTTGACCCATGTGCTTACCTTGTATGCTCCTTAGTGTGTGTGTGTGTGTGTGTGTGTGTGTGTGTGTGTGTGTGTGTGTGTGTGTGTGTGTGTGTGTGTGTGTGTGTGTGTATCCATCAATATGTTTCCATTATATATTAAAAATGATCTTGACATGTCATCAAACCTTATAAAAAATACCATGTTGCCTTCAAATTTTCTCTCAATAAGATAGATAAAAAATTATTTGTCACACACCACTTCACCAAGCATGACATCAACTCTAAATTTTGACATGAAGTACATTAAACTTAAATTTTAAGTCAATGAAAACATTAATTCCTTAATACCAACACTATGAACATACCTCAACAATCTCGCTCTTTTTCATTGATGGAAAACACTCTTAATCATAATAGATCATTCTCTTTCCTTCAATACTTGATCTTCAAAATAAGAACTTTCTCCCACTTTGACATTAATGATAAAGATTCATATTTTGGGGAGCTGTTTGATCCTTAGACCCAGGGAAACATATGTTTTCTCTCAAACAAATTCATCAATCATTTCTATTAAAAAATTTAGCATAGACCAGGCTCACATACATACTCATTATATATTATTGGATCTCTTTGAATTCCATGAAAAATTAACATACTTTCAAATCTATGAATTGGTTTGATCAAGTCATCATGTAAACTTTTTGTGACATGTTTCTTGTGATCACACCTATAATAAAATTCTTGATTAAACCTCGAATTTGAAGGTTACCTAAGACCACTTAACTCCCTCTATGATGGAGCATCCTTCATAATTCTTGCTTAATGGTTGAGTGCCTCCATGAAACCTAATGGAGTCACTTCTCTAGAGAACTAAAACATCATAAATTTAGGAGATTCTAGAACTCCATGTCCTTATAGGACTAAAATTCCTTCATGATATTATTATGCTTGATTTGTCCTTCTAGCTTGACCCACTCAATCTTTGTTTGGAAAATTATTTTACTTGATCTATTGGTCTTGACTCCTTCATCAACAATCTGAGCTTATATAAAAAATTCTTATCATTCCTTTATACCTTGATTATGCTCCACAATGGAAAAATTTCCACTTTAACTTACAGACTGTAGATCAACTTTAGCTATCTTGGGTTTCCATTTACTATCTTGTCTTATTTCTTGTATTCTAGAAGACTCAAATTTATTATTTTGTCTTGATATATCATGATTGGAGTATTTTGTAATGTGACTAAATTTATGACAATTAAAACATATTATCCATCTAGATGAAAACATATCATGACCCATACCTCTTGGTTGATGGTTTTCCTCATAGTTCCATGCAAATTCATTCTTGAAGGGCTTTCTATAATGCTTTTCTTTATTAACAAATTGGTTACATAAATAAAAATAGACATTGAAAAGACTATCATAATTTATGTTATTATATTTCCTAATAGTATTGACCTATTTTCTATCACAACCCTCATTCTTTGGTTATTATTTGACCTTCTTGATGACATTAGTATCCTTATCTTTATCTCCAATGAAGCCAAGGCCTATTTTTTCATTAGTAGCCTTTTGGACACTTAGAATATTATCTAGATCATTAGTACTCTTTTCAAACCTCATAAATAATTTGACCTTATTTTATGCTCATTTAAATTTATATATCAAGGAGTTTAATTAAAATACATATCTTGCATATTCTTCCTCTTTTGCTTCTAGGTCTCCATTCATACTTTAAAGTTGACTCTCCACCTATTTTACTATTTCTTCCTATTCCTTGGAGTTGTTCCTTAGTATAAACTCAAACAAGTTGATTTGATATTCATAATATTTGACAAGAGATATCATCACCCTATTATTCTTCTTTAAAATCTTATGTTTTTCTTGAGTATTAATCAACTAATCCCCAAGATCCACCTCATCTCCTTCTTTATTTGAATTGCCAACAACACCTCTGATCCATATGGATTTTTTTGGATTTGAGTAGATTGATTCTTTAACCATGAAGAGAACCTCATTAACATCAGGACCATTACCTTTATGATCACTTTATAAATCAATTATCTCACTCTCATAAGATGAGCTATAATATTCCTTGGTGTAAAAAATCCTTTTGATTTTGAAGAACCGTTTCTTGTTGTCATATATTCTAAAGTGTTTATTGTTATTATCAGATTTATAATAGTTTTTATCATCATCATGATATTAATTATACTCTAAATAATATTTTTGGCTTATGCTTATGATGAAATTTGTTGGCAAAGTGTCCAAATTCTTATTTAAGAATTTAAAAGGCAACTTGCCCTTGTATTTACTTGAACCTATATTCAACTTTCTTATAAACATAACTATCAACTCATCATCATCAATATCATATTCATCATTACCTATGAATTTCTTACCTTATGACTTATTCTCTTCTGTCTTATTTTCTACCTTAAATGTAACTTCCTTATTTATATGTCTTCCTTCACTTGTCCTTATCTTATAGGTTGTTAGGGTTACATGAAGTCCATCTATATCTTTCTTATCTAGATTTTACATTTATTCAACATCATATACCTTAGAATAAAATTTGGGAGTTAGATACCTTAAAACCTTTTAAACAATATTATTCTCTTTCAATTATTCTCCTAGACCCCTTATGATGTTGACCACTTCATAAACCCCCAATACGTAGGCTACAATGGTCTCATCTTCATTCTTTTAAACTGTCCTATATGGGTTTGAAACATGGCCAATTTGACCTTAGAGTATCCCTAATGAACATTTTTAAACTTATCCCACATTGATTTGGTAGATATATATTGAATTACCTTCACAATGTCTTCCCTTGATATGCCATACATAATACCATTCATTGCTTTTGAGTTATTATCACTAACCTCCTTACCTATTACATCAATAGGAGGAATAGGGGGTGTAGTATACCCATCCAATATTGATTTCCAAACATCATGAGATTGAGACATTAGATATTTCCTCATCCTAAAACTACAAAATATATAATTGGATCCATTAAATAACAAAGCTTTGCTTGTATAAAAACCTCCTTTTGCTTGACTATCAATCTTAACTTGTTTATAATATCCTTTAGGTTGTAATACATCCTTTAAAGGACTTGATTTGATACCAAATGTTGTAAGTATAGCTAATGAGGGATGGGGGCATAAATCATTTGTATTGAAACATTCCTCCAATTTCACTTAATATTCATGAAACATTCATTCACTTACATACACCAATTTATTCACACATAAGCATCTATGAAAGAAAATAATATAAGGACATGATATATATGTGGGAAAACCTATAGGGGAAGAAACCCACTGATTTACAACTTAAAATACTATCCTATAATCAATGAATCAACTTTTTAGTGAGGCACAAACCTTAAAAGGAACACCAAAGCCTCACTTAGTAAAGCACCAATTGAATTAGTGCATTTAACAAGCCTCAACCTGCAAGGAGGCTCCATCCCCCTAGGAAACCAAGAACTAACTCAGATACCTTGAATATATGATAAAAATTAGACACCTATTTCTTAATAAAATAAATATGATATCATTTTTTCTCTTCTCACACTTCTTTCTCTCTCAAACAACCTATTAGGCATTCTCTCTCAATTAGCCCTCTCTTTAGCATAATTAGGTCAAATGACCTTGATCAACACCTATATAAACATAGTTAGATACTCATGGAATATTCATCTTATATTTTTTATGATATTAAATCCCTTAACCTATTATTCAAAACTTTATATCATTTTCTCAATATCTCAATAATCTAACTACTCAAAATAGGCTTATTAGGCATTGACTTTATATTTTATTCTTTCTCATACCCATTTTGGCTTGCCAAGGACCTCACCATACTTGATTTATGATTTAAATATATCATTAAAC
Organism: Torreya grandis; assembly: GCA_037957365.1. NCBI lineage: Eukaryota > Viridiplantae > Streptophyta > Pinopsida > Cupressales > Taxaceae > Torreya > Torreya grandis. The sequence goes on along the minus strand of JARHVA010011577.1, from coordinate 33,331 downwards.
ACATTTCACAAGTGAAACATACATTCAATAGTTTGATCATTACCCTTAAGGTCTAAAACCATCACTAAGCCTAATAGAGACCTAAAGTAATTAGGCCTTCCCTAAGCACACATTTCACTTAGACATCCTTTAAACACTTTTATACTTCACCAATAGATGAAAAAAATCATATGTAAAATAAATGGACCCTATTACCAAGAGTAACACCTTTATTACACATGCACAAATAATTTATTTTCTATTTGTACTAAAATTATGATTAACCATTATTTATGTCTTGTCATTTGTTTGCTTTTGTGTTTACAATAGTTTGCTTATTACACATTTCTTTGCTTTGGATTATTTAGTTGTTTTCATTTTTTTGTGTCTTTATTAGTGTTTTGTTATGTTTTTATTTGTTCATATTTTTGTTTGCTTTTATTTATTGTTTGTTTGTTTCTTGATTGCTATAATATTATTATATTTTATTTAGACTTAAGTCTTGATTATTTATATCATTTACTTTGGTTATGAACTTTCATATTTAGTCTTACACTTGATTTATTTGTTATATATACAATTGGGATTTGATCATTCATATATTATTTATAGGTTGCTTATAATTACATTTAAATTAAGTATTCCATACTTAAAAAATGAATTATCATTTTAGTTATTCATAAATATCATGATAGTATCAAAATCTAAATAAAAAATGTGCTCATGAAGTCTTATAGCAATGGAAACATCTCTTCAATGGTCACAAATTAGCTATCAACCCTCACCCAAGCCTCAATTCTTGAGTAATAAATAAGTATAAAAAATGATTTATTGTGTGTTTGTACAAATGATTATCTCTGCATAATCATCCATATGAGTCATATAGCATACTACAATGATAATATCCAAAGAACATCCCCTAACCTTAACCATATTTTTGGGCCTCCCTCTGAGACCCATTTCATAACATGATTTATTAACCTATATGCCATGTTTGTTTGCATGTGCATCTTCAAACTCACATTTAGGCTAAAAATTTGTTGTTATTCCTTACCAGCATCATATTTTTGGGCCTTCCTCTGAGACCATTTCACAACAATATTTCTTATCCTATATCCCATATTTGTTCAAATGTGCATCTTTGAGCTCACATTTAGGCTATAAATGTGTTATTATCCTTTGCTAGTATCACCTTTTTGAGCCTCCCTCTGAGACTCAATTCATAACATGATATCTTAGCCTATATACCATGTTTATTTGAATGCACATCTTCAAAACCATATTTAGGCTATAGATGTGTTGTTCTCCTTTGTGAACATCTTTTTGGGCCTCCCTCTAAGACCCATTTCACAACATGATTTCTTAGCCTATATCCCATGTTTATTTGAATATGCATATTCAAACTCAAATTTGGCTAGAAATGTGTTGTTATCATTGCCCAACATCATCTTTTTGGGACTCCCTCTAAAACCCATTTCACAAAAAGATTTCTTAACCTATATCCAATGTTTATTTGCATGTGCATGATCAAACTCAAATTTAGGATAGAAATGTGTTGTTATCCTTTCTTAATGTATGTTTTCCTAATTATAACCAAACTTGGGAAATCACCATGTTTCCATTTCTATTCTTGGTTATAACTACCTTTGGGAAAATTAGTGTTTCTTATTTTTCCTTTCCTGATTATAACCAACTTTAGGAAATTCAATATTTTCCATTTGTTTACTAATTATAACCACCTTTGGGATAACTAGTGTCACACCCTTCGTTACTAATTATAATTGCCTTTGGGCAAATCAATGATTATTTTTCTATTACTATTTATAACTACCTTTGAGAAATGATGTACTCTCACTCCCATTACCATGTAGATCATGTCATTTTATTCATTTTGAGGGAACATTTAATTAATATATTTTTTCCACCCACTCCCTTAAGGGGGAATCATGTGCCCACAAACCATTATTTGGGGCATTAACCATTCAGACTAATGAATTCTTCATTATTTGAAAAGATGTTATTATGCATATGTCTTGCAATGCCTTCTTAAATAGGGGTAAACTATAGACTCCTAATTTTTGCCAAATCCATGCCTTAATCATCAATTAGTTAAATTTATAATAAATTACATATTTTAAGCCTAAATATCATTGAAATTTCCTAGACTTGTCTATGTAAGGGATTTAATTTCTTAGAAACATGGTGAGGCTAGCTTAAATGGTGTATTACAATATATGCACTACTAACCTAGTTTAGTTCTAACCCTAATAAAATTATGACCTAGTAATTTGGCACTTTTGGCATGTTAATATATTAATTCATGACATTAAAATCAATTTACAAAAATTACTAAGCAAGACTAATTATATTTCAAAATCTAATTAACTTGCCTAATCACAAAATCCAAATCAAATTAGTGAATTTCATTAACTAAACAAGAATTTGTGCCAAAAATGAATTCAAAGAGTCAAAAAAGATAATAAAGTAATTTTTTATCTCATAAATATTAAAAAATATGGCTCACATCTCACAAATATCTAAAGTGAGTTGTCATGCCTAACAAATTTTAGAAATAGAGGTGTCAAGATTTCATGAGTGCCTTTAACCCTCCTAGAGTTAGACTGACCTAACCAAGGTTAATTTTGACTCAACCCAAGTTAAAATTTAATCTAATATACCCATGGTTAGAGTTAGTTATCTAATATATAAATATAAGTGCCCACACCATTGATATACAAGTTTTTGTGTGTAAGATTATTCTAAAAGAATACCTTATTGAATTCCTTAAGAGTAAAATTATTATGCCAAAATTATGCCAAACTTCAACACCTATACACAAGTGACATTGGAGAGATGATACCTACATGGATGAACATTGATAATAGATTATAATTTTCATAAAATGAGAATGAACATTCATATGCCAATAAGTAAGCACCATGTGTGACAATGGAAGTAAGAATTTATTTTGTCTTCATCTCTTTATTTTACTTTTTCTTATTGTGTTATGTTCCCCCTTAGTGTTTAGGCAAGAGGGATTAGTCTTAGTGCATTATTTTTATTATTTTGAACTAACAACAAATTAATTTACATGTTTATTTCCTCATAAAACTCCTAAGCTACACTAACTACTATGCCCCATCAATTTATGAAAGAGACTAAGGCAAATCCCATCTATGTTCAATGATTAGGATGGGCACTCTTACATTGAATATTTAACATGCTAATTTTATAGGCTTTCCATTGCTTGAAGGTTCCTATAATATTAGTATTATTCTTAGTGTACCTAACCCTAGAGTCCTACATGACATTATAGAGCTTATCTAGTGGCTAAGTAAGTGGTTAATTGGTAATTCATCCTTTCATTTTCACTTAGTCATTTTTTGTGTTCCTTGTAGGGTCTTCCACATGTCAAAGTATCAATGTTATGTGGATTTGATATATTTTATTATGGGATAGTTAAAGGTTTTATAATAAGGAATTAACACATAACCATGTAAGACTTATCAGTCTCCTAGTTTGTCATAGATGTTAGATCTTGAAAGGGCTTGATGCATTTAGTAAGCACTATGAAGATTATTGTTAGATGCATCAGTCTCTCAAGATTTATAAAGATGCCAAAATCTGAGAGAGTTTAATGTAATAAAAAATAACCACATGACCCCAATTTAGACACCATTAGTGATCCAGATAATAGCCCCTTTCCAAAACTAAAATGGATAGTCTCCTAGACCTAGCAGAGATGTTAGATCCTAGGAAAGCCTAGTCCAAATAGTGAATGCCACATCAAATAATGATAGATTAGTCAATATCTTGAATTTAAGAGAGATGTTAAAACCTTAGAGAGATTGAAAAAATCAAGTTATGTCATGTGCCCTAAAGGTCAGTAGTGCTTGAATTCAATAAATGGGACTCTATCCATTGTTAGATTTGTTAGTCTCCCAATTTGATAAAGATTTTAGGACCTTAGAGAAATTGATGCAATGAGGGAGTAACTTATGGATTGTGGTAAAAAAATTAATCTCTTGGTCTAATAAGGGTGTCATAATCTATGAGAACCTAACATATCATGACATGATATGTGTCATAACTAAGTAATTTAGTAGGTGGGCCCCATAAAAACCTTGAGTTGGCTAATTCAAAGTATAGGTAGAACCACAGGGGTGAATTTAGGGTCCAATTGGGTCACTTTGACCATGTCATGAGGGAAAATGTGACCAAGGTAAACCATGAGGGAGTTCAAGTGGTTATTTAAGCCTTCAACATAATCTATAATGCGTATCATATAGGTTCAAAAGTCTAGGTGTAACAATTACTAGTAGTCCAAGTTGAGGTGATATTCAAATAGTCCTCGATGAACCTTGCCAAGATTTATTATTATTTTGACCATGTGGTATCCATATTGGAAGCTAGGGAGGTTAACTCAAAGAAGTTAGGAGCCAGTTCTCCAAATTTGCTTCGACATATCAGTTACGTGGTCTCTAAGGATCCTTTTAGGGTGGGATTAAGAAGATTTTATCCATTTTTTGAATTATATATTTTTAACCACTAAGAGTGGTCATCATGGCTTGGGATGGGAATATCATGATACTTAGGGGTTAATCTCATCCTTATCTATAAAAGTGTAATTGTATTGTAATTTGAGGGTCAATAATTTTTAGCTCAAAAGTGTTGTCAGAATCAATCTAGAATTTCACCTAAGATTTCCTTCATACCCTTTTGAATTTTAAAGAGTTTTCTAAGATTAATACTTTGTAAAAAATTGGTTATATTAATGAATTTTATTTTAGTTATTTTAAGTGACACATGTTATGTTTATAAAAGCATTTTTCATTTCAATTTTAAGTGAATACTAGTGCCTATATTATTATTTTAAGGCTCTATTACTTTATGAATGTAATGGTTATGATGTGCCTATCTATCACAATCCCTTTGTGAATTCCTCTTATTTTATTCATAATACTGATAACTAGTGTGATAACCTGTAAGTTATTTTGGAGGTTTATGTGTGATTTATTATAGATTTATAGTATTTTTATTTATTGCACATTTGTAAATTAAGAATTATTAAGGTTCTTCCCTAAAATCTTCCAATTATTTAACATTGGAGTTAAATCCTTTGATAAGACTCAACATAGTGGTATAACTATGGTATATGTGCTCAGATAAATTGTTAAAGCATTAATTTCACTTAGTTTTGAAAGATTTCTTTAATTCCTTGCCCTTCCCTCCTTTTGTGTTTATTTTAGAAATTAAAATATACTTTCCCTTTTGTTTAAAAGTGTTGGAACAAAGTGAATAAATACCAATAATAGATTAAAATAATTAAATATTAGATTCTTATTAATCAAGATTGAACCAATAGCAGTGGCATTGTGTCTCTCATAGATTATTCCATGTAGGCTCCATTATGAAGCTAAATATCTAAAGTCGTGCCCTTGACTGATTTTAAATTAGTCCTAAAATAGAGGAAGAAATTCCATTAGTGTTACACACTATTATTTTTGAAAATTACCAATCTCATGAACATTTTTGGATAGGTATCTTGGACTAAACATCATAATGAATCCATAATATAATAAGCTAAAGGCAAAAGGAGTTATCAGATGTTAGAGCATGGCCACATACCTTTCTTGGATGTCTAAGAATATTTGATTTTTAGATGCTCACATTGATCCATGAGAATCCTTCCAACCACTTATCAATTCAAATTTTTAGATAGAATTTTAGAAGCATGGTCCTTAGTTTCTATTACATGGCAAGTTGGTCTTCCTAATCAACCTAGAGCCTTGAGTGCCAACTTATAAATTCAAGTCTTTATCTACCACCCCAAGTGGTGAATTACTTAACAAGAGTTATATTCATCCCTATAAAATCCTAAAATTTTATTGTATAAGTATCCCTCTCCTTGGTATAACAAATCTCTACCCATTCAAGTTTGTAATATTAGCTTAGGCCTTAGAGTTAATGTGAACTAGATTAATTTCCCTTAATGTTCTATGTTTTGTGTGTGCTTAAGGTTATTTATATTTATCTATGGATCTTCATCCCTCTCATTTCCATCCTAACTTCTCACCTCTACATGGAATTAGAAACCTCTATAGGTCACACTTTGTGTATACATAGGTCTTTATAAGGTGTTTTTTGTGGACTATTTTTCATCCCTCTCAATGATGCATTATGTTTTACTACATCCATGTAAAACACTTATGTAGTGAAAAAATAGTTTTAATGGCCATAAGTTTAGTCCTTTTAGATTTATTGTGTCAAAAGTGGGTGAGGTGTTTGTTCTAATCTTGGTGCATCACCATATTTCCCTTTTATAAAATCTCTTACCTTTTCCCTCCTCTTTCCCTCAAAATATTTAGGTTTGACATTATTCATAGAATTCATGTTTCTCTTATAGGTATACAAAATGGTCCTAAACTAAGGTCACCTAGAATATAAGGAAGTCAACCTACTCTAGAGGTTCATCCCAAGGAGTGAAATATTTCCACACTTTGGGGACATTCTCATTATTGTGATGAGAAAATAGATGTTATACACACCAACATTATTTGAATACTTCTATGCCCCAAACCAAACACTTTCACACCCTATTCCAATCACGAACACTTCATTCCCATTAAGAAGATCTATTACATGAGGAATCATCCATAAGTGCATGTTTCAGATGATAATAGTTTTATCATACTAAATTTATCTACCAATATGATACCATATAGAAAAATTCAAACATATCTCCCTAATATCCTATAATTACCATAGATTATAAATCCACTATTGTGATATAGATCCACTAAAATTTAATAGAAAAGGTGATAAAATTATTGATATTGAGGTCAAATTTTTTGAATTATGTCCCATTATCTACACTTTCTATTGATGAATCCATTAAATTCTTCATGAAAGATAACCCCAACTTCCATGCCTACATCACAAGGTTGGACACTTTGAAAACACTTCTCCTTCAAAAAATTTGTTTCTATTTTTGATCCTAAACTTGATCCCATTTCTAAGCTTCCTCCTGTAACATATAATTTCTAATATGAAAATGCAATTTTTTTATGAAGTTTAAGAAATCAACTTCAGTACATTTAAAAATCATCAATCCATCCTTAACTTTAAATATCTCTAATATGAGTATAATGATATATTTAACTTATTTTTTTAAATAGATGTCATGAATATTTTGCTTTGTCATATGATGTTATGCTCAATTTTGACCCTACCCTTGTTGTTGATAAAATAATTACCTATATAAATGTGAAACCCATTCACCAAAAGCAATATAAGTTCACTTATGATTTTCAAACCCTATTTCACAAGGAATTAATTAAGATATTAGATGAAAATTTCATAAAATCCATATATTTTTATGAATGGTTCTCTAACATAGTACCTATTCAAAAGAGATTCATTATGGACATTTTCATTTCTATTGAGTTTTGTAATCTTAAGTTAGCATGCCATAAGGAAAATTTTACTCTACCTTCCATAGATTCCATTTTTGATTCCACAACTATATATGAGATGATTTTCCTAATGAATGATTTTTTATGGTATAATCAAATTCACTTCACCCATAAATATCAACACAATATTATATTTACTAGCTAGTGGTAAGGTTAATGTTAAGAGCCCTTACATGAAATCCTCTTGGAATTATTTGGCAAATCTATGGAAAAATGTTTCATAAACATGGTGAATCCTATATGAGTGATGGTTAATCCATAGAGATTCAACAGGATTGAAAATAAATATAATATTCATTGTTTTTTCATACTACCTTTCAATTAGACCAAATTAGGATGTTGAACAAATCTACCAGATAATGTTGTCAAATGGCTAGATCAAATGACTAAACTAAATAGATTTAACTATTACCTATAATAAATAAGGAACAATAAACTTACCAAACATAAATATTATTTCATATTTTAATTAATCCTGAAGAGATATTCAATTTTAAAAAAAAAACATTGCAATCTGAGTTTGTATGCTAAAGTTACAGCCTCCAAAAGTTGGCAGTTGATTATGCCATTTAGTTATGCCATTAGATTATGTCATTAGTTTAGGCTATTTAGTTTAACCCAAAATATTCACCAAATAATTTCAACCATTTGGCACATTCATTTTTTAAAACATAACTAAATGACATAATCAAATGATATAATCGACTGCCAACTTCCAAAGGCCATAACTTTTGCATATAGATGCAGATTGTGATGATTTTTTTTAAATTGCATATACAAAAATTAATTTAGTTAATTCAATTTAAATTTAATGACATAATTTAATAACATAATTAACTACCAACTTTTGGATAGTATAACATTTTCATAATACTTGGATTGCAATGATTTTTTTTTTTTTAAATTACATAGATTTTTGAGAGGAATCTAAACATGCAATAATATTTAGGTTTTGGGAAAATTTTAATACACTATTTTAATTTATCCCACAGCCTATCTATTTTATCTTTTCAAAGCACACAATCACTTCCTAAATTATACTAATATCATGGGGCAGTTATCGAAAGTATATTTTGATGGTTACCCATGGTAGCCTATGTAATATATATATGTGGAGAATTGAAGTGTAATATAATATATTATTATAATTTTTTAGTGATCTAACGCATAAAATAATTTATATTATTAAATTTTTGGTGATGTAGACCCATCCTTAGACCATAAAAAATCACCAAAAACAAAATTTGAAAATCAAAATTTTCATGAATTAATGAATATTCACTACTAAAATTTACCATGGATAGTTGGGAACATATTTATACATTAATATTCCTTTTAGAATTAAAAATGATGGTTAAAATCACCAATGTGAAATGACCCACATATTTAATGATTTTATTCACAAAATAGTCAAAACCCATGTGGATGACCTTATATCCATGTTCAAGTGTCTTAAAAATCATCTTAATTACTTGTCTATAATCTTTTAACACATTGATAAATAAAATGTTAAGCTTAATCCCAATAATGATGTATTTGGTGTTTCCTCCAACAAAATTTTAATATTCTTGGTCTCATGATGAGGGATTGATGTAAATCCTTCTAGGATAAAATTTATTCTTGACATGCATATACTTCAATACATTCCTAATATCCAAACTTATCTTTTAAAATTAGGGGTAATCCACATATTTATTCATAAGTTATTTTACCATACACATTTAGTAAACTCTAATATTAACAAAGGTGTTAAAATTAAATAGAAAAATGCTTGTAAACAAGTCTTTGGAAACATGAATAACTCTCTACTTCAACCTCCTACTTTATAAATACCTTTTAGCAACTGACCTCTTATCTTATACAAATAATTTAAATCTATCTTTATCAGGGAAATGTTTGCACAACAAGATGAGTCCAGAAAAATAATATGGTATTTACTAAATTAGTTGTGTTTTGATATATTTTGTTACATGATATACTAGTGTGGAGCATGATTACCTCTTAACATTCTTTGAGGTCAAAAATATTAGACACTACATGGTTTTTCATACCATTTATGTCATAGTCCATTCATACCATTTTCACCATTTATTTTTTAAGACTTGTTTTCCTTGAGTTTGGATTATAAAGTGGATGTTATTGTTAAAGGAGTTTGACCTTAGGATTAATACTAAAAATATTGGTCAATGTCAAAATGATCATCAAACAACTTGTTGATGCATTTATATTAGATCAACGATGCCTTCAGGGTACTCTTCCACCTTCTAAGTATAAAACATATATGAAATATACCTTAGACAAACTACCAAGGTCATCATTATTTTGAATAAGGATACATAGACTCCCAATTTTGATATATCCAAGTGCCTTAAATTAGCTAAGGTAAGATGTACCATCATCGATCCATATGGGAAAATAATTCCTTTAAATATTTGATTGAACTTTGATAATACTAATAACATGGATGAATATGAAGCTCTCATCCTTGGGATGCAAGTATCCATTGATTTATATATTTTATAATTACATTATTTATGTTTTTTTATAGATCATATTCACTAAATCAATAGTGCTTCTCAATTTAAAAGTGAAAACCTTATAACATATCTTTAGATTGATACTAATCTTCCTAAATAGTTTGTGTCTTTCACCATTGAGGTGATCCCATGAATGAAAAACAATATACTAGACTCTCTAGCCTTATTAACTTTCCCTTTTCATCTTAATTTAGAAATACATGATACAAAGTTACTCATCCACATGAGAAAATCTCCATGTACATTAACACCTAAGGATGCTTTTATTATTTTCCACATCAAACTATCACTACTTAAAAAAGCTTGCCATATAAAATTATCATCTAATTTATCTATTATCATACTTATCCTCGTAGTGGTGATTATCATGAAAATATTGGGCTCCATAATCAAGTTATTAAAGATGTAATTATACATAATATAATTTTATATCATAATTTCAAAGGCACCCTACTTTATTGTGTTACTTAAGAAGGAGTTCTTTCTCTTATTGAGTAAATGCATGGTGGAATTTTTGGTGACCATTATAGTAGACATGTTACAACCCTAAAAATCCCTACGTATGATTTATTATTAGCCTACTCTTGAAACAAATTCCATCACTTTTATGAATATGTTAAATCCTTTCTATATTGATGATGATCTTATTCATTCTAATTTGGATAATTTTTATACCCTTTAATATCCTAGGCCATTCTTTATGTTGGGATTATATGTCATCAATAAGTTACATTGGTCACAAGATGGCCATGTATTCACTATTACGATCATCGAGTACTTTACCAAGTGAGTGGAAGTTATGCCCATTTTTAATCTTACTAGCATCACTATTTATAAATTTATATTTAATGGTATCATATTTCATTTTTGGATTTATCACACCATCATATCTAAAAATGGTGGGAGTTTAAAAAATAAGGACATGAAGTAGCTTTGTGAAAAATTAAATTACACAATTTTTCACACCTTATCATCCCCAATGTAATGGCCAAGTTGAATCCACAAAGAAAAACTTTAATAAGATCTTGAAAATTACTATTAGGTATTCTCAATTGGATTGAAATATTAATATTTATCCCACACTTTGGGCATATCATACTAGTGTTCATACTACCAATGGGTAAACTTTATTCAACAGATCCAAGTCCATCTTACCACTAGAGATGTAATTACCATATTTAAACATTTATCTTCATGACATCATCCTTTATTAATGGATTTATACAGACTAAATTTATGCATTATACATTCTTTAGGGTGATGCAAAAATTTCATTCAATAGAGTTATCAATAAAAAAATTGGATTGCTAAGAAACATAATAATAAAGTCAAAGTTTGTACTTTTGATGTCAAAGATTTCATGTTGAAACTATCATACATACATGAAAAAGAGGTAAAGTACCCCAAAAATGGTGGGGTCCCTACCTTGTCAAGGACATAATTTGACCTAACACTTATATATTATAAATTAATGAAGGCTTCAAAGAACTTACCAACACTTAGTCATTAGGGAATTATTTTGATTGATATATGTTCTTCTTAGTTTCCTTTTATCTATGATTTTACATTTATTATAAATAATAATTACATGATTATATTTAGTTTATATTACGTTGAGCTAACATTTATTTCAAGTTATACTTTTATTGGTTTGTATTGCATCTTATCCTTACTTTATCTACACACTTTTGTGTTTATTTCACATTAGCCCTAGTACCTCTGCTTTGTCTTTAGGTCTATTTTAATTATTACACCTCTTGGTTTTTTAGTTTATTATTTTAATGGTAAGACCTTGGGAATTAACTAGGTCCTCCTCATAAATTCCCATCCTTTTTATATTTATTTTTAAAATCATTTTATTTATTTTGTCAACCATTATTTGCCCTTGTAATTATTTGGTATCTTTTATCATTATGAACACCCTTTGGGTTTTTCCTATCTTTTATATTCTACATATATTTATCATTTATATGATTCATATATTTATATTACTTATGCATATTAGCATTTTTAGTTAGTGAGTTACACATTAAGACCAAATGATTCAACTTATACCTCTTCATAAATACCCTTCATTATTAATTTTGTTGTATAGATTGATTTTACTCACAGACATAACTAAATTTATTATTATAAAGATAAGGTAATGGTTATGTGTAGTGTTTTCTCACTTAGAGTCATGCATATTCTCATGGTAAAACTATATCAGTCTATCTACATATCCTCATCCACATTGTACCCTCTTTTATGATGATCTCTTAACCTATACATCATTATACCATCTTCTCTTATAATGTTTTTGATATTGGAGAAACATTCTATGATCACTTCCATGAAATTCATATTTTTTATTTCATTTTGGGATCAACAAGGTAGGTTTTGAGATTACACTCTTTTATAAGGTACAATTTTATGAGTTTTTAGGCATCATGGTCTCTAGGTTCTCCTATTTAGGGGCTAAGTGTAAGATATGTTGTGATAATCATATTTATCACCAATTTTTGTTTTTTCCAAATCCATATGGATGAGTAAAATATAAAAACCCAAAAGCATTTAAAGCCATACCATAAGAAAAGGCAATGTTAAAATGAAAAAAATTATCTTAAAAGTTAGATAAGACCAAAAGACATGATCTTATTGGCACATATCCTATTCCAATTGAAGCTCAAACTTCACAATTTGCCTCATGATAGTGTTGAGGTCTATTAGGGTGTGGTACACTAATATAATAGGGTAGGATGTGTCATTAAATCATTACTTATATTTGTTATACATTCTTGTATCACCTAATTTTTCATGCAAGTATACAAGTATCTGGGTTAGATCTATATAAGGAGGCCTTCCCCCTCTCTATAAACTAATCTAAACTCTATATGGGAGTTTAAATATAGATGGGATCCCCATATATATATATATATATATGGGGATCCCATCTATATTTAAACTCCCATATAGAGTTTAGATTAGTTTATAGAGAGGGGGAAGGCCTCCTTATATATATATATATATATATATATATATATATATATATATATATATATATATATATAATATAGAAGGGGGACATATAGATGTATAGTCTAAGATATATATGGGCAATTAATATAACCCCCCTTGTCTATCTAGTCACCCCTATCTATAGAGTAAACCCAATTATATATAGTGGAGTATGTCTAGTCTAGATAGATCTCTAGTTATATCTATCTATTTGGGATACCAAACTAGATTAGAACCCTATTTATCTAGAACCCTATCCTCATGCTAGATAGGTATATGGGACTTTATCTATCTAGGACTCCTTTATTTTATCCATTATCTATATCTATAGATGGACCCCTCATCTGTCTAGTCTATTGGGCTCTCATCAACACATATATACTCCCCTATCATGCCTTATATATAACTAAGGGAACTTGAGGTCCCTCTCACAAAGCCTTGTTTCAATTTTTCCTCATCCAAGCCATATTTATCTATCTATCTATCTATCTATCTATCTATCTATCTATCTATCTCTCTATTTATCTATCGATCGATCGATTGATCTGTCTCCCCCCTCTATATAGAGCCCATTAAACTCAACTTAGCTTGTCTTAACGTAACTTAACATAACTTTATATGGTTGGGCCAATTATATTTTTTTTTGTCAACCCCTATATATATATATATATATATATATATATATATATATATATATATATATATATATATATATATATATATATATATATATATATATATATATATCTGTGTGTGTGTGTGTGTGTGTGTGTGTATGTGTGGGGATTGAGTTTAATGGGATCTAAATATTGGGGGTGGCACCCCTATATATTATCTTATTCGATCTTATCTCTAACCCCTATCATACCAATTATATATAGGGGAGTCTAGCCATATATAGATAGGGGGTTGGGGTCAAGGTGGCATCATGTAATAATAGAGGCCCTAATGATCTATATATATATTGATGGTGATGGGGCCAAATAGTATAGATTTAAAAGGCACTTGACCTAGGGCATATAAGTAGGTAGATAGATAGATGGGGTGTATATATAACACATAATAGAGAGAAAGGTCCTATATCACCCCTCTATATCTAGATATATGGGGTAGAATGACACTCTATCTATATTTAGATCTATATATCTCTCTCTTGACCATGACCCCCTATCTATATATATATATATATATTGGGGGATCTACATGAAACTATATATTTCTATTTAAGTACAAAAAAGAAACAAGCCCTAACTAAAAACCATATATGTCTATGTATATAATCTTAAAACCATATTAATGGTAATACTAACCATGTTTATTGTGAATTAGTGGTGAATAATCCTATTCACAAGTATAAAATATTAATTACTTCTTTCTATTTAAACAAAAGTGATGGTGATGGAATAGAGGGAGAGAGAGATATTTTAGTTGATTATAATTGGCCTATATATATATTTTTTTTTTGGGGGGGGGGGGGGTAGTGGACATATATATATATATATATATATATATATATATATATATATATATATATATATATTATGTCATAGTTATCTTAGGAGTTACACATTGATTTTAATCTAGGTGCTCCAGGTACCTAAGCCAAGATATGAATTAACCCTTCCATATCTTCAAGGCCTCTCCCCATGTGTGTGTGTGTGTGTGTGTACAAACCTTGAAGTGTAAATAAACATCCCAACCCTACCTAGTGGAGATAAGAGAAAAGACTAATAGCCTCAAATCTAAGGTAGGTGAATAAGATTTGTATAATTTTGGTGAAAAATATAGATATCCCAAAAAATACCTAGTCACCCCTAGTTATATATGGGGTGTGGGTGATCATATAGAATACCCCTCCCCTTCCCACAAGCCTTATATATCTCTTTGAGCCCCCAATATATAGAGTTTTTTTTTACTTTATATATATGTTATGTTATTCTATGTTATGTTATGTTATATTATCTTATCTATAGGGTGGTCCAAGTACTATCTATCTATTTATGTTATATATAGGGGGCCCTTCCCCCTGTATATAAACTAAACTAAAATATATCTAACTATAATATATAAAGAGGGTGGGCCCTCTCTACTTAAATTATATCTCTCTATATGGAACCCTATATATAGAAGGGGGAGGGGAGGGGTTCATAATAAGATTAGACTCAAGGCCCCATCATCATCGACTATATGTGATTTAGATCCCTATATATAGGTATGTCAAGACCCTAAATAGATAGAGTAGGCATTGGGAGACTATAGTTATATGTGGTTGGTTTAGAGCCAATCAAGTCCCCTCCCCTCCCCTCCCCTCTATATCTATGGGCTATGGGATATGGGATATGGGACCATACATTATAATATCATTGGGTGAATCTAGATATACCTAGTTGTTTAAGAGATAGATAGTTTGATGGATATCCCCATCTATAGATAGGACTTGATTAGGTTAGATTACTAGAATATTGTCTAGATATGCACCACACTACCAATGTCATTGGATAGGCACCCCTACCTACCTCTATTCATGAAATGATCCCCCTACCTATGTCATTTAATAGGTATCCCCTACCTATAGCTAAGATAAATTCAAAGTATGAATTCCATTTGTGCTCCCTACCTACCTATATTCATGAAAGGACCCCCCTACCTATTTAATAGGAACCCTCTACATATATCATTGTTTTATCATACCCTACCCACTCCTACCCATACCCAAAACTACTCAATTTTATAATAATTTTTATCTAAATACATTAATCCATACCTACACCTATACACACACACACACACACACATATATATATGTATGTATGTATATATATATATATATATGTATATATATA
>JARHVA010011577.1:10000-12500 GCA_037957365.1 Torreya grandis | reverse complement strand
TCTTCTTCACCTTTCTCTATTTCCTATTCTTGCTATAGAGAGTGATATAATTATCCCCACATTATTCATCCCCTACTTCCAATCCTCTATTAGTATTAGTTATAACCCTCTCTGAAGTAGACATCCATTTTAAGTTATTGATTTCCTCCACTAAATATATGTAAATTAAGTACTACATGGCCACTTTAGTCTATATTTTCTCTAGGATCCTTTCCATTTTAGTCTATTTTTTACTTGAAGAGGTGATAGGATGGATGCTAACCATAGGATTCACTGCTCCAAAGTTGACTTTAAAACTATTATACATTGTGGTTTTACCATAATCCTTCTACCCTAAATATGGGGACTCATTTTTGACCTCACCTTCCTGACACTCCTTAGTATCTTCACCTGAGTCTTCCCCCCCACTATGGATATCAATCACCTCATTAACATATTTTACCCATAGGGGTTCCCCTCTATATATGATAAAGAGGATAAGCCTATAGTGAATGGGGTATTAGGATGGATTGGCCTTGAAGGAATAAATATAAGCATTAAGATATTTAATTAGATTAAAGGGGAGGTTAATCTTGTGACCCTTAAAATGATTCATCAGTAGAAAATGGTGTGAGAATTGTGATGACCAAAATTTACATCTTAGATACACACAAAAACCACATAATTTTTTTATAACACTCTAAATAACACAATAACTCCTATGCATACAAATAGAGTAATAAAAACTTGGCATACAACTCAAAAAAACACAAAAACATGACATCACTACAAAGTTGTGATCCAACCAATTACACTTCAATCTAATACACAAGGCAAAATGCACAAAGAGTCAAGGATCAAATACAACCTGGATCAGTTATTAGTTATTTTTTTGCCAATGGTTTTGATAAAAAATTAATCCCAAATGATTAGAAGTCATGCACAAACACTTAAGTCTAGACAGGGTTTAATTCTATATACAAATTTGCCAAGAACCCAAAACCAAGTAGAAGATGATTTTATAATTACAACCTCAAAAATAGGGATAAATCACATCATAACTTAGGGTACATTAAATATATATATATATATATATATATATATATATATATATATATATATATATATATATATATTCACAATCATAGGAACAATTTTGTCAATGCCACAGTTAAGTAAGTAAAAATTACTCTTAAGGCTACACAAATTTGATAAGGCTAAATAGGCTACAAAATGATGCTAGAATAAATAGCCACAAAAAGGTTTAAACTATTATAAGTTAATGGGTAAAATTTGTATTATAAAATAATCACAATGAAATTATTTATTCATAATAAGGGTAAATGATGTGAATAAAAATAATATCAAACCAATCAATACT
The DNA here is from genome assembly GCA_037957365.1 of Torreya grandis. Taxonomy (NCBI): domain Eukaryota; kingdom Viridiplantae; phylum Streptophyta; class Pinopsida; order Cupressales; family Taxaceae; genus Torreya; species Torreya grandis. The sequence goes on along the minus strand of JARHVA010011577.1, from coordinate 11,140 downwards.
TAACAACATCTTATGTTGTTTTCAGAAAATAGTGACAAATAGGGTTTAAAAAGGACTCACTAAAAATATGAAATGGGGATGAAAACAAATTACAAAAGACTATACATGAACATGAAACTCAAATTGAGAGGTTAAAATTTTCATATTTAATAAACATTAAACTAGGGAATTATCAAAACACTCTCTTCGGAGCAACTTCATTGATTAAAATAAGAATAGCACATAATTTTTGAATAATTTTAGTTTGGAAAGGAGTCATTAAAAATATTTATCGACTACAAAAACTAGAACCAAAATATCCTAAGTTGATATGAAGGTAATAATATATGCAAACATCTTTAATCTCTCATAGAGTCAAATTCTAATGGCTTTTTAGACATCAATTATGGAGTGCATTCACTAAAAATTCATTAGAATTTGACTCTGTGAGAGATTAAAAATTAGCAAGGTAATAAAAATTTTGACTACAAAAGCCTTTTGGAATCAAGGTACTGTTTCATCTCGAATGAGTAATAAATTATTTTACTACCATAAACCAGGTATTGTAGCTATCAAGAATTGCTTTTGAGTTTGATATATTAAGTTTAGACTACTTTAGTTATTTCTAAAACTCAATTTATGAAGGACAACTATAGACTAAAACAAACAAAAATGTTTCACCACTAGGAAAATAATCTAATGAATTAGACTCTTTAATTTACAAAAATGTTTGATCATTTGTATTAGGATTACAATAAAATTATTAAGGCTACCCAAGAATATAATACCAATAGTTGAGTTTTCGGAAATGTAATATTTGCTTATGGTTTTGGTTATCTAATAATAGGTTACACTTTAGCTTATTTGGTGCAAGGCTGGTTTGTATAACTTGTTGACTTGTTTTATTTATTAAGCATTTCAAAGTTCAATGAAGTCAATGTAACAAATTATTCTCAATGATAATCTTTTATAGATAGTTAAAGCCTCCATTAATTCATTAAAAACTATGAGAACACAATAAGCCTAAATTTATTTTCTTAGAGACATTATTATTTTAGTTATCAAGTTATGTCTTTATGATTAGAGGAGTTTGTATTACATAAAAGAGTTTGTATAAATTTATGGATTTATAAATTAAAACATACTTAAGAATGTTATAAA